>JAOTRR010000034.1:7564915-7575208 GCA_028570945.1 Gogo arcuatus
AGAGAGAGAGAGAGAGAGAGAGAGAGAGAGAGAGAGAGAGAGAGAGCGAGCGAGCAAAGTCGAAAGTCATCAGTTTGGCCTTATGCAATCTTCCCAAACTCTCGCATGTTTTGTAATGGCTTATAATTGACCAGAGTGGCAAGCACACACACACACACACACACACATTACTCTGGCAATTCAGCATCCAAAGGCTAAACTGGGCCAACATTTCTGTCATCTGAATCTGAGAAGAAAGCTGAAGAAAACGTCTCTCAGTGAGAGGAAAGTTCAGCTGAAATGAATGCGTCTGTGCGACCCTGAGACAGATCGCTTCATAAATGTTACATCACTTTTTCAGATCGGTGAATTAAATATTAAAAGGAGCGATAATGAACTGCACTGTACCTTGTGCTGAACTCTGAAATCTTCCCTGCTTTGTCAAATATGACAATCACTCAGATCCCACAACTGTCTAAAAGAGACGTACATTATTACATTTTTATACCTACCTATTTGCTATAATGAGCATATACCCTTCACAAAAAAACAAGCATTACAGTTTGGTCATATGCCCTGTTTATTGCATGGACTTATCCGAACAAAATAAAAGAACATCAATGCTTTTTTGGTCCATTGTGGGCTTAAACAGTGACAAAAGCTAAATACAGAGCTGAAGAAAGTCTAGAAGATTCTTCTCGTGTGTGACATTTTCCCCATTACCTCTGTGACTGCTGTGCTTTATTGAGAATGTATCTGCAGCTCAGATCTCTGGCACTCTCTGTGTGCTCCTCACACTAAGAGAAAAGAGTGACACTATCAGAGTCTGGAGCCAAACCTGGGGAATTTGCTTCTTCCACTCTTTGACCTCTAGTATCATACTGCACCAGCCACATCCAATTCAATTCAATCTGATTTTATTTGTACAGCACTTTTACTGATATTGTCACAAAACAGCTTTACAGGAATCCAGGTCTAGACCTATAATGAGCAAGCCAAAGGTAATACAGGCATAAAAAAAACTCATGGACAGCATTTGGAAGAAACCTTGATATAAGCTTGACTCAAACAGGAATCATAATTTCTTCTTATAGCACAGCAATTTTCCAACACTAACATTTTTTTATTATTAAAGAATGACATATCTCACATTTTAACAATTTATAGTTACATGCAATGTGGAATGTCCGCAAAACAGGTTAGTTGCTGTCATCACTTACATTATAACAGCTATAAACAGCTGTTTCTTCAACAGTCTCTTTTTTTCTTTCTTTTGATGATAATAAGACAAATGCAGCTTGCTATGTTATTAAGAAACCAGAAATCACAATGCCCTCCCTCCTGGCTTTACTGTGTTAGAAAACTTCAAATGCTGACACTCCTTCCAAAATGCTAAATAAATGTCTCCTCACAGAAAACTTAATCTTAAAGATTACACAAAATTTTTATCCGTTCATGTGGAACACCTGTCTTGGGTCCCTGGGTAAGTCATTACTATAAATACAATATTGTATTATAACTATCAGATTAATATAAACCTGGTGTGTGCATTGATCATATACCATCACATACAGGCAGGTTTCCATATTAGAATTGATGAGAGTTGATTATGTCCTTTATCATGACAGTTATTCTATAGCTGTAATTTTCCTTATTCTAGGTGCTAATAAAGAACCTGCACCTTTTGATTCAAGTAGACACTGAAGATCATAACAGACAATGAATTCATCCAGGTAAAGTGGGAAAGCTTTAGTAGTAGTCTGCTGTAATCAATGCAAATAGACCAAATATAGTCAATTTTGTTTTTGTTCCATTAAGGACAATGGTAACCTCATTCTCTACTAAGATAAGATTTGAATCAGGACAATGCAGTTCCCTTAATCTTAACAAGATTTTCTAGACCATCTAATAGAATGTTGTGATCTACTCTGCTATACTAAAACCAAGTAGCAAAGAGATGTATCCTTAATTGAAGGCCAGTATCTGGGATTTTACTGAGGCCTAAATCCAAAGTGAAATATTTCATCGATGCATTTCAAATAGAAATATGAACTTAGCGACTGACCTCATGAGAAAAAGTGGGTGGGTTGAAATCATTCTACAATTAAAAAGTCACAGGAGTCAAGGTCAGATTTTTTTAATCAACAGTTTGGTAATTGCTAATTAGAAAGTTGGTATATGGCCAGTGTTAATGGAAGGGTTTACTATGGTCTGATAAATTCATAGACCATCTTTGAGCAAATGCCTAGGGATCACATTTAGTTCATAAGCAGATCATTTTGAGGAGTAGATTAGTCAAACTTTCTGAGTCTGTAAGATTGTGGTAAAGGATTTCAGCCTTCACTGTTGACCTGGCTATATTATATCTCTTTGTTAATGCAGGCCATTTTAGATATTAGATTAGATGTGGCTAGAGGCATACTCTAAATCTTTTTGTGTAATTTCTTTATTTTTGTCTACATACTGTGCATTAGTGGCTTTTTTTGTTCCTAGTTAATTTAGCTACTGTACTGAATAATTATCTTGGATCTTTTCACCTTCTTGTTGTTGAATAAGAAGAGCCCTATTATAGTCCATCCATGCAATTTGGAAAATTACCCATTTAGAATGATGTGATTTACTTTCCAGTTTTCAAGTGGTTTATTTTATAGTGCAGGTACTATCATTTTCTTTGTGAGTGGGGAAAATCTGAGCTCAGGTTAATATCCGTGTGGAGTTTTGCATATTCTCCCTGTGTGTGCATGGGTTTCATCCAGGTTCTCACCTGGTTACCTCCCAAAAACTTGCTGGTAGGTGGATTGGCTATATGCTAAAATGCCATAAATATTGTCTGGATAAAAAAAATCCTTAGTAGTTATAGTCCTGTTGACATGTAATGACTGTATTAAATATAAGGGTCTAATATTAAACAGTCCTATCCTCAGATCAGTAGTCCTGCAGCATACCTGGCATGATCTAATATTGTCATTTTGGAAGGAAAAGAACACAACAAAAGATGTTTCCTATATATTAGATATGTAGTTTTTTTTTTTTTCAGTAGGATGGAACCAGTGTAGATTTAGCTAGTAAATAGGTCAATTTAGTGATTTTGTCTGCTTTGGACCAGAATCATCGAAAATAACATAGGCCTAGTGTAAGTCTAGGAGTAGCAATTTCCCAAAAGTAATCTACTTTTGCCACAGTGCCAAACTGATCCGGGATCAGAGCATATTATTGCCTGCAACATAGTTTTGGCTAAATAACACACATTTAATGTTACTCTTAGTAATTTCAGACAGTGTTAAACATACACATACTTTTGCAGCTTGAAGAGTATTTGAAGAGTATGAAGAATACTTTTACATTAAGAGTATTTGTGAGTTGAAAAGTAATATGATAAATGTCAAGCTATTCTGAAATGCACAGTGTAACAATGAGATACTGTGTTTTATAGGTACATTATTGACTAAGAAATGATATTTCAATATGAATAACCATTTTAATTTTAATTAGGGCTAGGGTTAGACTAACTGAAGGTAATGTTCTGTAAAAAAGTGAGGGCAGCCTGTGGGACAGATGTCCTCCCTACAGGAGGCTAAGGGACAAATGTAACAGAGCAAACCGGGCACGGCACCTTCTCTCTAGGCTTGAGTCACTAGCTTAGGGCCTTCTCTGTGGGTCACCTCCAAAAGCTAATGACCCTCTCTGGGTCTGTACTAGCCCACCACAGGAGCCACCTCATTCTCACAATCCTGAGGAGAAAGCATGTGGTGAAACATTGCAGGTCATTGCACATAGTAATAAAGGATGAGTTACATCATGTAGACTTGCAGTTACTTTTCTGCTACTTTCACAGTTTTTTCTTGTTACTTCAACTTTAGAAACACTGCATGGTCTGCAGGTTTAAGCCATATTTGTGCACAGAGGATCATACTGACATACCAACACAGGATCCTACACTCTTACCAGAAACTACCCCTTCACTGATGTCCCACATTGTGAAGAAGTCTCGCAGAGTTGCTGTATCAGTAATCTTGATGAATCAATAATTCAGCATGCCAGTGTTAATTTTTGATGAGTGGGGCTGCTGTGGTCAAGTGCTAATGAATAGTGACTGTGCTGGTTAGCAAGCTGTGTTCACTTGAGATCAGATGAAGAGCGCACATGCAGAGTGAGAACACGTAGCAATACGCTACTGTGTTACGCACACTGTCCTGCTTACTGTCACCCAAATGCAAATCACCATCAGTCAGCGAGTCAAGCTCAGACTCAGTGTATTCATTCAGGTGCTTATTTCAAGATGTTGCAGTTTTACAGGGAGATAATAGTTATGGCTCTGAATACCACTATGTTTGAATAACATTTGCTGGATACATTTTTGTTGCAAGTTAATTTTTTAACTATATGTCTATTTATACAACAATTAATTCCAGTCCACTAATTTGATTGGTAGAGCGACGTTCCTAGAGTGCTAATATTTCACATAACAGCACTGGGATGTTTCACAGTGTGTATCACTCTGCTCGTCTGTGTCCTGCATGTAAAATTCCACTTCGTAGTTCGAAACAGTTACTACAGTAGCGTTAGTGACATCATCAGCAGACATGGAAAATGATCATTTTCATGAATGTAACTTTTGACTTAAAATATGAAAGCTCAACAGAAGAGGATGAAGGGACATCAATTTTACTGGAAGCACCTTTAATGACAATGTACAAATCAATGTGAGCTAGCTAGCTGTCATGCTATAAAGTGAGTGTAGCTTCTTCGGGATCTATTTCTGCTAACAGAGAAAAAATAAACAGAACATTTGGCTATTTTGTAACCAAAATGTCACTTACTCGATATAAATTTCTTGTTTATAGAACTGGTGTATAAAAGCAATATCATACTCAAGGTTGTGCTGTTACACTGAATATCAGCACAGCTGTGATTAGCTTGTGCCGATGAGCGACTTACAGCCATACTGATATTCAGTACAACAGCACTCCCTCTCATGTGATATTGCTTAAATATTCCTGCATAGTAGCCTTGTTCTGTTCAATGCTACTCACTTCAAAAGAGACATGCTGTAATAGGTGCCTGTTTTATGACATGTTTATAGATGTGATTCTTCATTTTTCCTGTAAGCAGAGGTGCTAAAGGACACAAATTCTTTACTCAAATGTAATTACCTATCTAAATTAACTCTCTGCTAAAATGTTGAAGTCCAGCTTCAAATTCTTAACTCAGGCTAAAATAGAAACAATATAAACTCTTAGAGTTTACTCAAAGTATGAAAGTACAATAAAGCTTTACAGAAGAAAAAGATGCCTGCCTCAAATCACACACTGATTTTAGTTACTAATGGTAATTAAGGCTAACTAACAACAGCTAATCATAATCTCTCAAATATTGGCTAGATAGCTAACTCTTATAATGCAAATTAGCTGAATGTTAATAGCTAGCTGTTACAATACAAACTGCTCAATTAAACTGATCAATAGAAAAGTTAAAGTTAATTTACAAATATATGATAGTAGAGGGGCGGTGGTGCAGTAGTCAGCACTGTCACCACACAGCAAGAAGGTTCTGGGGTCAAACCTCACAGCCAACTGGGGCCTTTCTGTACGGAGTTTGAAGGTTCTCCCCGTGCCTGCATGAGCTTCCTCCGGACGCTCCTCCAGCAGTCCAAAGACATGTGGATTAGGTCACCTTGCTAATTTGCCCGTAGATGTGAATGTGAGTGTGGATGGTTGTTCGTCTCTGTGTTAGCCCTGCGATAAATTGGCGACCTGTCCAGTGTGTACCCCGCCTCTTGCCCCAAATCAGCTGGGATTGGCTACAGTTTTCCGCGCGACCCTGATAGATAAGCAATATAGATTATGGATGGATGGATGGATGATAATAAAGGGCCTTCCCAGGGTGTACCCTGCCTCTCACCCATAGT
This sequence comes from Gogo arcuatus, assembly GCA_028570945.1. NCBI lineage: Eukaryota > Metazoa > Chordata > Actinopteri > Siluriformes > Anchariidae > Gogo > Gogo arcuatus. The sequence continues at coordinate 7,570,803 of JAOTRR010000034.1, forward strand.
CAGCTGGGATTGACTCCAGCTTCCCAAATGACCCTGACGTACATACAGTACTGTTATTTAAATTGTTTCATTGTGGAATCAGCTTTATTCTAATGTAGGGGGGTTTTCACTGTAATTAACTGCATTCTTGAATGGCTGTCTATACATTGTGTTTTAGTAACAATTTGTCTATGAAATGGGTTGTTATTGATCTGGTCCTTATATCTACAAGAATAATCTAGCACAAATAGTTACAAATAATAGCAGCACTTTAATATAAGTTCCACAAGTAAGCATGTATTAATGTAATGTTTGCATAGTGATAAATTAATACATGCACTACTCATTAGTGCATCAGGAGCTAATGAAGCATATGTGTTGTACATTAACAGCTTTTGAGTCATATATGAAAGGAAAGAGTTAACTGTAATGTAAGTTGACCCAAATTACAGGCTATGAAGTAAGTACTGGCACCCTCTAATCTCAACTAAACTAACACAATATATTATAGATACAAATTAAATACAGTATGCATATTGTTAAATTTCATCTATGGTATAAAAGTATAAGTACATATGTTTTCACACCGTTTTCTAAAATCACATCTATACCTGACTCTAAGTTAAGCATTAACAACATATGCTAAAGTTATAACTGTGGTTGAGTGGATCAACCCCCTGCAAGATCATTTCCACTCCCATTTTTGTAACATCATGCCAATAAAGTGTCTTGACTTTGATCATGAGGTCACATAGCAATGTGTTATTGGCTCTGGCTTAGCCTAAAGCCTAAAGTGTACCTGTTAATAATGTAAATGAACTTTATTAATACTGCATAAATCACTATATTAATTAACAGAATGAGTTAACAGAATATGGTCATAGTTAGGCTTCATTATTTCCTGATGCACTAATGATTAGTGCATTTATTAAATTATCATTAGCTATGTATTAGTATATATGTTTATTCGTGAACCTTATAGTAATATGTATGTATGAATGTAGTTCATAACTGCTTGTACACAGATGATTTGTCAGGCAATAGGGTGTATCAACCACATAGTAAGTTAAACATTACAGAACTAATGATCTAATTTAAAAGAAATTTTAAAAAGGTTTTACAGTTCTTTCATGAGGTTATGGGTCTCTGGTGATTCAGAGTTAGGAAAAACAATGGGAATGTCAAGAGGACATTCTTTCCTCTCTAATGGTATTTCCAAGGAGATGAAGATAAACTTTCCATACCTTTCATGTTTTCATTAAAAATAATACAATTGAAATATTACCCTAAAAACAACAACAACAAAAAAACCTTAATCTAGAACCCTAAATTGGTCTATGAGAAAACCTTAAAGGTTCTATGCAGGACTACGCATCAGTTTTCCTTTCAGAAAAGGCTTTAAGTAGAGGCTGTATAGAAACCTAGAACCATCAACCGTAAGCAAAAGTAACATTTTTTTTCTAAAGATGTAGAAAAAAGTGAGCTGTAATTCAGCCTGTGCCTTTATTTTGCAGCACTCTGATTGTTTGAGGTCATATGTGTCCTGCAAAGGACTTTTACTGCCTCAATCTGGCACCCATGCTTGTGTTACCAGGATTAATTACTGTCCAGCCCTGCAGCCATACAATCTTTCTACATAAACAACTAACATATGCCTCCTCTCCTTCACATGTCCTATACGGAGAGAGAGAACATAGCAAGAAACAGTTACTTTTGTGTATGTGCATGGCGTATGTGCGGTATTAAAATTTATGCAGTTTGACTTCTGAGTATAACTAATGAAGGGACATAAGTACTGTATGTGGTATATGTGCATTACAAAGCTAAAGAATGAAAGCAATTCCTGGGAAGAGCTGCATTAAATGTTTGGTAAATTGACAAAGTTTCCATTTCTTTCTTAAGATTGCATTTAGGGGCATCTAAATGAAAACACATTTCTGGGCCTAACATGACTATTTTAATCATGAAACAATGTACAATCTTTGGGATACTCATTACATTTTTGGCATGCGTACCAACCATAAATGGTGCAGAGGCTATTCAAAAGCTTGAACCTGAATTAAATAATGAATAAAACACAGTGGGGTGTGCTATTATAGGAAAGTAATCGATGATGGGCTGATGTAAAATGCCCTGACCCGAAGTTGATTATTTTCCAATAGCAGCACGTCTCACAGTCTTTTATTTATTCACGCTAACCATTTTATTTATTAACGAATGACACATCATACTTTTTATCCATTTATAGTTGTGTTTAATAGACAAGTTAGTTCCAGTTATCGCTTATATAATAAAATATATAACCAATCATTCCCTTGCCAGCCTCTCTTTTTTTTAATAATAAAAAATACAGCTTGTCATGCTACCAAGATACCACAAAACCCTCTGCCCTGAAGACTGTCCTGTTTTGGAAAACTTAAATGAACAGCTTTACCTCTAACTGTTACTCTGACACTGGAGACTCCTTCCAAACGCCTCATAAGAAAACCTCATCAAGAATATCAAGAATTATACTTTTTTAATCTGTTTATGTCAAGTGTCTGCTGTTTGTAAGTTGTTTCTATAGAAACAGTAACATATTTGAACAACTGCATTAATATAAACCTGTGATTTGAATTACAGCTGCTGTGATAGAAAATGAATAAACACCTTCTGACCAAAAAGATTCAAGAATTCAACAGTGCTGTCGTATAATGTGCAATAACTAATGTTTTATTAAAAATAATATTTTGTGTAGATTATGTGCTTTGGGTGTATTTGGTATGGCAGATTTATTGTGTTATAAACATCATCTTTGAAATATTACTGTACTGAAGTATACCAGGTACATAGATAAATATAGCCCAGCGCTCAAAAGCACAAGGTGACAGTAAAAAGAAAAAGAGATTAGTGAGTCAAGCAAATTTTTCCCCCGTCAACCACCAGCTCGTGGTTAGCTGTTGTCAAACAGATGCTTGCATACTGAACTTGTTATTTTAAGTGCTGCTTTTAAAAAAAGAACAGTCGCCATAAGGCAGATGCACAATATATCTGTCTCTCCTTTATGCGGCAGCAGCATCTAAAAGTCATTCTATCGCTCTGTGGCCATTTTCAAACAGGAAGATGAATGACTGTGCAAGCTGATTTGGACATCTTAAAGCCAGGTGTGACCAGGGGTTCAATTGAGGTGAAGCTCAACAGAGCTATTTTAAACAATGTAGAGATTTGCATGTTCAAAACTCCAAAACTATTCGAGCTCCTCTGACGTGTATCAAAACTATTGAGATAGAAGCATATTGAGGCTTTTTTGTATTTTTTTTTACTTTTTGCGCACTTGTTTATAGATATGAATATCTATTTTACATACTTAATTTTTGGTATCCATGATTATTTTAAATGAGATAAGTATACTCCAGGTCAGTTGGATGGCAGGTGGCATGTGATGGACAGTCGAAGACCCTTGGAATAGAAACTGACTTTGGGAATGTAGAATGTCACTTCACCGGCAGTGAAAAAGCCTGATTTGGAAAGGTATGGTCTAGATATAACTGAGCTTACATCCACACACAGTAAGAGCTCTGGTACCCACTATCTTGATCAGAGCTACTCCAGAATCTGCACAAGAGAGCTAGTCCCTACTGGCCATGCACTTAGCTGGAGGAAGCGCCTGGTTGGGGAGAGGAGTAGCCCTGGCTTGTTATAGTAGCAGCTCTTGGGTGACAGCTTGAAGTCCCCGCACCAGCTCCTGAGTTACCTGCTGCTGCTGGAGGCAGGTCTCAAGGAGGTGTTGCAGGAGAGGTTCCATGTGGAGGGTGTGTGAGGGTGTCGTGTTTGTGTCTGCATTCTCCACCACTGTAGCGACTCACTGCTGTAGCAGGCGAACACAGATACTGGACCCAGTAGTAGTGGAAAATAAAGTGCTCTTTTATTTTAATTAAGTGTGGAAGTGGGGTGAAAGGGAGAGTGCAGGAAGGCAGTGAAGTCTTCTGTGATGGGCGACAGCTCCATCTGGAAGCTCAGTGGAGCGGGTGCAGGAGCCTGCCGGGCGTTGGGTTGCAGGTGGGCCGTGCGGTGATCAGGTTGAGTCTGTTGCAGGCCGAAGTGGGGAAGACGGACCAGGAGAGCTCTTGTCGGTAAGCTGGTATTGTCCTTGGTGCCGGCAATGTGGCCTGAGAAGAGAGGGAGGCGGGACATCAGTCAGCAAGCTCTGACGAGACTGAACTAAACTGTGTTGGTGGCATCACCTGTTTATACTCCCCTAACTGTTCAAGGAGGGTAGACTGAGGTGCCGCTTAAGCTGCTCCAGTTACATATGTTTAGCTGGCTCTGCCCTATAACCACGCTGTCTTCTGTGGTACAAAACACTGGTGCTGAACTGGTCGCTTCAGCACCCTTGGAGCAGTAGTGTGAGGAATGACGCGCTGTCTGTGCAGGGGGTTGTCTGAGCC
>JAOTRR010000034.1:7609467-7624263 GCA_028570945.1 Gogo arcuatus
AGGTAAACGGTGGATACTTTGAAGAATCTAAAATATGAAACGTATTTTGTTTTTTGTTTACCACATAATTCCATATATGTTCCATATGTTATTTCATAGTTTTGTTGTCTTCAGTATTGTTCTACAATGTAGAAAATAGTCAAATTACAGAAAAACCTATCAGTGAGTAGGTGTGTCCAAACTTTTGACTGGTACTGTAGGTGTAACATGCTACGAATGTTTTCAATACAATCACAAATAAAAAGAAAATGTGTTTTTAGACAAATTATGATTGTTAAGACTTGCAGACATGCTGTGGAAAAGAAAGAAGGTTGTGTCGGTGGGAATTCAGATCCATCATACTTCCCCCTTATGGATTAACCTCAGAACGTCTCTTTGTTATTGCTTTTAGAGTAAAGAGCATAAGGCCCTACAGTAGATCTCATCGTAATTTCTGCTGAGCATGGATCTACTGATAGAAATGCTATCCATCAGCTATCAACAGTCACAGAGCAAAGACTTTATGACCAAGAATGTCTCCTTTCTAATGTTAGTTACTAGTCCTAAGAATGTTATTCATTTACACAGCCAACAGATTTGTTCAGTCTTAGTTGGTTCAATCAGAAAGAACATAACTTATAAGCTGTAACAAAACTGACATTTTCAAGGTAACACTTAGCACAAATCTGCAAGATCCTTTAAACTGTTCGTAAAATATTCATTAAATGAGTAAGAAAAAGTCTCAGTTGAAAGGTAGAAACCTTACCTTTCCTTTTTTTTTGTACCCGTAACCTCCGTCAGACCTGCTCCTTTTGGGCTGCTGTCAGTCGTCCTTTCCTCTCTCTCCCTCTAATCATTTGCTGTTATTAAAACAATTAAACTTAGATAATCCAGAACTCCATGCACAAGTAATAAATCATTAAATTCTATATGTTTGTGTGTGGCACAGAAATTAAAAAGGTAGCCTTCCAATTCACTCAGTGTTCTGAATGCCAAGTCTATTCGTTAACACTTCCAGTTGCTACAGACGCTCATTTGTGAAGGTGTATCTATGGTAAGTCTGTGTTTGCAATGATTGTTTTTACTGTTAAAAAATTTATCTATCAACATTAAGACAGAAAATGAACCTTTCACGGACTCACTGAAACAAATACGGTTAGATTTTTTAATAACAAATTATACCAAATATTTGAAAGTTTACACTAGCGTGGCACATTTGGGGTTTTTATGGGGGGGGCTAGAGCATGCCTAGTGACACCCATGCTGTTCACTCAATACATGTGAAGAGGTGGTCCAGACATGGAGATTGATTCACAACACAAAAAAATGTCTTTTAAAAAAGACATTTTTAAATACTGAGAAATCTGGGAAGTTTTAACATAAATGAAGACATTATAACTGCTGCCTACAAGTCACTTATTGAATCTGTGCCGTTTCATATTACATCCTGGACTAACATTCTGTCAAAAGCAAAAATAAAATTTCATGGATTATTCTCCTGGCAGAAAGATAAGTGATATCAACAACAAATACAACTCTTCAAATGACATATTCAGACGGTATAAAGAAATGCCTCTCTTTCTAGGATGCCTTTTCACATACCCCTTGCAAATATAGCATTGTTTAAAATCTGATACTCATCTGCAGTTGTTCTGTAGTTATTATAATGAACCTTAAGTGAGTTTACTGTTGTTTTACAATTAATGACTGTTTGTAATGAATCAGTGCTATTTTTCAGTATGCACATACAGTATGTTTGCCTAATTAATGTAGCGTATGTAAACTACAAGCCTATATGTAAACAAGCCCCTAAGCAAGTGTTTCATTTGTTTTACAAACTGCATTTATTTTATTTTTTTTAATGAACAATCTGGATACTTGAAGAATGCCAGTAAAGCATAAAAGTCACTTCGCTAGCAGTAAAGTAGCCTTGTTAGTGCCTTCCACTGCAAATGTTCAACCCTGTATCGAACAGCTTAATGATCAGGTGTCGTCCTTGGCAACAAGGCTTATTGTGACTTGCATGACAACAAACATGGCTGTCAGATACCATCTGTTGTTGTTAACTGTGATCGCTTCCCCATGGCATATTCCCACCCAATCTGAGACTCCATAAGATCCAAATTCATTATGCCATTAAGGAGTTGGACTAAATGTTTGACTAAAATCCAGATTCATTATGCCATTATGCAGTTTGACGGGGATTGTTCCAGATTATGAGTGTTCATACTGAATACAGCAAGGCCTCATGTCATAAAAAATAAGATAAAAAGCATAAACGAGTCTCTGCAGCTGCTCCAATTCTGTTCGTGTTTCAATTAGTCAGAGCATCTAATGAGCGCTGTGTAAACCTACTGTTATACTGCCTCATGTCTGAAATGCCAGGATAGTTTTCTGTCTTTTGTAAAAGTTTGCTGCAGTACTGAAACAAAATGGCTTTCTAGACTGAGAGAAGAAAATAGGTTCTTTGTTAAACAGAATAGATAAATACACCAGAAACGATTAGACATTCACACAATGATCCATGAACTCATAAATAGTGGATGTGAATGTGTTTGGTATGAATGTGTTTTAGATATCATTCAGTGCAGCTATGCAGATGGAACATACTATTTTATATTATAATGGTTGTAAATTCGCCTATTTAATTTGTAATAATACATTTGCATATACTTGCTCAGTTGTTGTTCTTCAGGTGAGAATAGAGCACCATCGTTCAGATTTCATTTCACTTTTTCTATGCCTGTTTACTCCTTTAATTTAATCATTAATAGGTATCTGGGTGTATTATCTGTATAATGAATCATTTGCATTTCCAGTTGCACAATATTTATGTGTGATTTTTGTCCAATTCAGAGTGCAATATGGAGTGACAGGTAGTTAGCCATGTCTGAATGTTTCACCAAAAGAACTAAATTACACTAGTAAATATCACAGCAGATAAAGGGTTGCCAGAGATGGATTTTATTGACCAGACTATTTATTTTTCTGAAGACATATTTCTGTTTCTATATTTTAAAAAAAAGTATGATTTTTTCTTAGAAAAGCACTGACACCCTACAAAGCTATTAGACATTTTGTCTCCAGGGAAGAGACTCATTCATTTTTGGCAAATAATTAAACCTTGTGGGATCCACTGGAATAATATAATGCTTTTTTCCTATTTTTAAGCCCCTTGCATTCCTATTTGAGTTTGTATATACCAAAGCAATTCAGATACAGATCATGTTTTAGTGCAAGGTGAGAATAGACCTCACTCTCTCCTGTTAATACTACATTCATTTATTAATTTTCAGTCACCACTTTATCCTGTCCAGTGTTGCAGTGGATTCCTGGAACACTGGGTATGAGTTAGGAATACATCCTGGATGGGATACAACAAGCTCATGAACACTTAGTGGCATTTTATAGTCAACAGTCCACCTACCAGCATATTTTTGTGAGCAGGCAAGAAATCAGAGAACCAGGTAGAACCTCTGCACAGTCAGGAACTTGAGCTCAGGATTGAACCAGGGACCCTGGAGTTGTACAGTGGAAATGCCACCGTATCATCCTTCATCCCTCACAGTGTAATTTTACACCTAATTTCACTATAAAGCATTCTTTACACATTCCGGTCATCTAGCCTATTTTACTGGATGTATATATAATAATAATCCATCTTAAGCATATGCATATCCTTTCTTGTGTCTTACCCTGGAATATCACATATAACTTCACGCAACTTCACTCAACACTATCAGCTGTGACTCGCTAATGTGAGTGTCCTTTTTGCTTTCCGTTTTGTTTTCTTTATCTGTTCATATAGCACTATTTAACTAGTATTTTTCCCGCTGCAAAAGGATCTTGGCTCAGAGGATAAGCTTTATTTAGGATCAGCAGTGAGACTATTTCCCAGGTACAGCTCAGTGATGCAAGATGTTTCCACTAAGAGAAGTTTTGATTATTGACACAAATAACATTAACATGAATATACTTAATTCCCAGATAACATTCTCAGATTGAGGCCCTTTGCCGTATATAACCGGTGACCCAAGCAGTTCTCGAGTTTGTGTACGCTCAATCTTAATGGACTGTGCTTTGTTTTTGTTTTATCTCTTTAAATATGTGGTAATTGGGAAAAAGGGTTTTGTATGTGCACAAGGTTAATAGCGCTGATATACCAAGACCTTGGCCTTTGTATATTTTAATACTTTAAAGTTATATTTTGGTGTAATACTGTAATACATACAGAAGGGTGGCAAATTAAAGGAAAAACCAATATAGTGTTTTAGTAAGGTGTTGGGCCAAGAAAACAGCTTCAGTTCACCTTGGTATTGATTCTACAAGTCTCTGTAACTGTACTGGAGGCATGAATACCATTCTTCCAAAAGATATTCCCTCAATTTATGTTTTGATGATGGTGGTAGACAGCATCGACTAACACATCGCTCCAGAATCTCCCGTCACTGAACCCTCGTGCCCTGTGGATAGGGGCGGGGTCATCCTAGAAAAGACCACTCCTATCAGGATGGAAATGTTTCATCATAGGATAATGGCGATCACTCAGAATAACTGTATATTTATTTGCACTTCCCTCTAAGTAGACAAAAGCATGTAAGCAAAAATAAATGCCCCTACAGCATAACATAGCCAATTTGTTTTTTCCTTTAATTTGTCACCCGTCTATATATTCAGTGGTATGTAACTAACAGGTCTGAATGGAGATTGTGTGGAGGAGTGAGAGGATGTGAGAGTTGGCTGTGAGAGCTGTGAGAGTCGTTTATTCCTCTCCACTTGTAGGATGTTATGGAACCTGAGTCACTGATTGCACAAGCTCAATTTCTGCATGACAAAACTGACAAGCAACAGGGCATCATGTCACCATGGAGTGTAAGGAGTTTAAAGTGACCTGACAAACAGTACGAGAGAAAGAGAGAGCGAGTAATTATGACAAAGTGGCACTCATTTTGTGTGACTATGTGACTCATTTTGTGTGACACTGAGAAAAAAACTGTATACTTTTGTTAAAGGTAGAACAGTGACTCATTTTTTTTCTCAGAGGAGGAGATGACCTTCAAGAAATTCTTCGAAGCTTTGTTTGTGTCTGTGCACTCAATAACTTAGTATATACAGTACAGTATGTATAACAATCCCTAATTATCTCCACATAGTTTCTTAACGTGATCTACTATTCTATGTACCTTCTATTTCTTTCTGTTAGTTATAATACCTTGAGCTCCATTCCATTGCTGTGGTTCCTCATGCATACTTAGAACAACATTTACCAATAAAACACTGTCAACTGGATGAATAAATCATTATTTTATTTGACCAACTGTGTATAAACAGGGAATGTTTATTCTCACCTAAACTATACTGTTGTTCCAGCTTCATTCAGATCAATAGCTTCAACTGAGTGCAGTTTGCACACAACGTGGTGTAGGACAAATGAAAATGTACTTCTATTTTTACAGTACATTGTAGTATCTACAAAGAAAAAAGAATTAAAATAGGTTAAACATGAAATGTAATTTTATCCAGACTATCCAGAAAAAATGGAGTTATGTACTTAAATGACTTATTTATGGGAGAAAGACAATGCCTAAAGTTCCATCTTCTGATTGTGAGACAATAATTTTAGTTTCTGTATTGACAGCATTTTTGTTACTGTAGTATATACGGTATTAGTGACTTTTATTTCAACTCAACAGGTAACTAAGTATTACTAGCCATCCTAATAATGAGTCGATTGTCGATTCTGTATTTGTAAGATAGCTGTCTAAACACCCACACTTTAAACTAGTTAACAACATATATAAATTCCCATGAAATGTAGCTAAGACACAATCTATTTAGATTTCCATTTCATCCGAGAATTACTCAGACAGCTAACAATGGGTTCTCTCCCTCTCCCTCTCTCTCTCTCTCTCTCTCCCAGTCCCCTCTCTGGTATTCAACAAGTTCTATCCAAGGCTCTTTAATCAGAGTTCCTGGTTGACTAAAGCAAAGCAGAAGTAACCCAGATATCTTGTACAAGTTCAAAGGTCTCCTCACTTATACAATCCCACAATTACTCTGCATGCCATTTAGCTGAGAGTGTGGTGTGGTGTTTTGTGACCTCACTAAAAATTGGAGCAATATCAAGAATAAAGAAATCAAGGTTTCCTCTGGCCCACTTCGTCTCCAGACTTTATTTTAAATAAGCCAGAGTATGACATCCAGCAGAGTTACAGAGACGTCAGGAAGAACGAGAAAAGACTGGCCAAGCGTTCTGGCAGAGTTAGAAAACAATGAGGAAGTATGAGGGGTGAATCTTGCAACTGAGAGATCAAAAGCTTTTCAGAAGATACAAAAGAGTTTGGGAATACACATTATTCAAGAATATATATTTATTTATTCTATAGACACGAGTGTTTTACTGGGAAATAAGCCACTCATATTTTTCATACGTACTACATCCAGGACATTGAGTAATATATTTTCCAATATCTTCACTCGTGAGGATATTGATTAATTGTTTTGATTAACTTGCATAGTTTTTGTTTGTGAGCGTGTCTATATAATAAAAAGAAAATCGCACGTTGGCTTTAAGATATGAAGTTTATCTTCTTGTGTTGAAAAACTCGTATTTTTCATACGAAATACATCCCGGACCTGAGTGACATATTTTCTAATATCTTCACTCCGATGACGTCACTCCCAATGTTTGCCCTCTGAACCGGTTTTGATTTTTTTTTCACTTGCTGTATCTTAAAGGAAAAGTCCACTATGAAGCATATTAATGTTTATATAGCAGTATCTGTGATGTGTTTAGTGATTCTCTTTCTAAGTTGTTGGTTGATGATGTAAAAACAATGTTTATAGCCTACATTTAAGCAAAATGTTGGTGTAAAGCATACAGATTCAATGGCATATCAATAACATTTAAAAAAAAAGTCAGGGGCTTGTAGTTCTTAAGTCTTATATTTTTCTGAGTGATAATTAAGAAACTTTAATAAATGGTCTATGGAACGTAATACATTAAATGTCTGTAAATGAGGTAAATTAATTTCTTTACCGTTTGCATTTTGTCAAGGGTATGCAAATGTTTGCAGTCAACTGTATATAAAGTTTCACTTGCTAACCTGATAATACACTTATTATACTTTAATCATAAAACATTATTTAGATAAATAGGAATGTAAATCCCCTTTGTTTTGTCTCACCCTGTATTAAGAAGCTTTTGATGCTTTACAAAATGTTCACTTCCCCTGGAGCCTCAGTGCAAGCTGATTAACTGCAATTTGTGTTTGTCGTGAGTAATTTTATTAAAGGTAATTATCCTGTTACCAGACGCTGATTACTTAATCTGAGGGCGTGTGGAGTGTCTGCTGAGTATAAAGATTAATGCTAAGTGTTGATGATGTAAAATGAGATGAACAGATAAACTAAAGGTTAATTTGTTCTAGAAAGATGAAGTGCTGAAATGTCAGGATTGTATTCTTGCATTCCTGGAGTACGTAGTGTCAGAAGGTGTGTATGTGTGTGTGCACGCACATTGCGGACATTTGTACAGTATGTGCATGTGTGTGAGAGTGCTCACATTGATATTATCATCGTGATGGATGGGGTTCATAATACCTAACTTCTTTTCCCTATCTGACGAGTCATCATTCCCCTCAGAGCAATTATACTTGCGGTGATAAATCACACACAGACTTTCCTGAGACCAGCGTTAAACGCCATTCAATGCACTCATGTCCATGTTTCTCACATATTGAACCATATGACAAAGACTTTTGTCGCATTGTACATAATCATCATATGAACTGAGGTTTTACACTTCTTTGTCCATCTTAGTACACTACAGAAATATTTGACAGACACAGATGCAATATTTCTTGAACAATTTGCTTTTTTTCATGCCGTGTGATTTTTCAGCATATCCCTTTTCTCCACTAGATTGTAATATCAACTGTCTATCTAACAGAGTTGATTTGTTTATTTTACTCTGAAGCACGAACATTTTGACAGGGGATACATCACTTTTCAATCCTTTGTTATGGTAACTGTTGCCATGACAACGACCTTGGTTGTTATCCATGTGTACATATAGTGCTTTGCTATGTACATTCACTATTACCTATACATAGCACTAATAATGTATTCATTTCAAATTGGAATTATGGTAACTACAAGATGAATTACTTAAAGCTATTAATCACCTCAGACCCAAAATTAAACCCAATAGTGTGTAACCAAATTCAAATACATCATTCAGATTGAACAGACGATGTTCTATATGGATACAAATACAGATACAAATATGAAGTGTCATATTCAGGGTTTTAGTTTTTTGGTGGGTTTTTCAGAAAGCTTGTCAGAAAGGTACACAGTGTACACATCTGCTTAAGAGTAGAGGTATGCACCATGATCTCACAGGAGGGTTTTAGCTGTCAGATATTAAGCTTATGGGACTGCCTTTTTCAAACTGGTTTAAATTAAGGTCAAATTAAATTAAGTCAGAGTCAAACTGGTTTAAATTAGGATGCTAGTTTGCTTATATTTTGTAAACTAGAAATGCAACTAAATGCATTATAAAATATCGCTGGCAGGTTGAAACAAAAATAATTGTCTGAGTGCACATCTCTAGTTGAGACCAATTATGAGTGATGTAGCTGAGGTTGAAGAACTGTCAGAGAGAATTCAAAGAGCATGCTAACAATGTTGCCATTTCTATCCCTGGGTTTTTTCCAAGTGTTGGCTAACAGCTCAGAGTTTATGCATTTGTTAGTATTTGCTTCTGCAAATTTGCAAGTGAACATCAGCTTCTGAAATGGGTGGCAATGTGGGCATTTTTTTGTTGTTGTTGTTGCTTAGTGCATTTGTTAATTAGCCTTCAGAGGGAGAAGGGCATAGTCATGATCACTTCAAAATAGGCACTACCTATTCCATTCAACTGTAAAAATTCATGAATATTCTGCAATATCTTTTTGGACTTGACTACAAAGTAGGGGTGCAGATTTGGGTGGAGCTCCTGTGTCTGTACAGCATCTGGCTAATGCTAGCAAACCTGGATATGTTCATTGATCATCCTTGTCAATGTTCTAGCATCCTACTCAGTTTGTGTAGCTGGCTTTCGTGTTGTTTGTACCTCTATTATACTATAACTATTAAACACCAAAAAAAAAAAAAAACCTCTTACCTTTGTGTGTGACATTGTGTGGGTGTCAAGCTTAGGAGAGAACTTGTAAACCATGTCAGCCAAATGGCATATAAAGTCAAACCCAATGAAAGAGCTTGTAAAGTCTATAGCAAACCCTTTATACTGTGAATGCCTTTGCTCTCACAGGCTGATGGTGCTGTTTATAGTAAGTCCTATTTCAATATACTGGCATTTTGTTTAGAATGTGTAACCATGGGGGTTCATTATGCTCCCCTATGGTTTTAGCAGCCTACTGTTTAATTGCTTCGTATGCCTGCAGCCATGTTGTAATGCTTCCTGATTATAATTGAAGTCAGTATTAGACACAGAAATACACATTTTGCTTTTTGTGGTGTTTCTTTTTTGTTGTGAATAAAGAAGCATACAAAATAGAAACACTAAACTAACAGTCTTTTCTCTTTCTTTAACAGTCTTGTAGTTACATGTTTATGGTTGTATCCAATTTAGCTCTATGTCCTGATGTTTCATTCTATTATTCTTCCCCTTACTCAATCTCTCTCTCTCTCTCTCTCTCTCTCTCTCTCTCTCTTTCTTTCTTTGTGTAGCTCCATTCTCCCCTCCTGGCTCAGAAAACATGGTAAAGTTTGATCAATATGGAGATGGCATGGGCCGATACAACATCTTCAACTACCAGCGAATGCCAGGTAACGACCGGTTTGGTTACATCCATGTTGGTGAATGGGCAGAAACGCTGTCTCTTAACGAGTACCTGATTGGCTGGCCACGTGGAACAGGTGTTCCCACCTCACAATGCAGTGACCCATGTGCTCCAAACGAGATGAAGAAGATGCAAGCAGGCGAGTACTGTTGCTGGATCTGCACCCCTTGCGAGCCCTATGAATATCTGCCGGATGAATTCACTTGCGCACCCTGTGCTCTGGGCCAGTGGCCTCGGGCAGACCTGAGTGGTTGCTATGACTTGCCTGAGGACTACATCATGTGGGAGGATGCCTGGGCTATTGGGCCTGTCTCCATTGCTTGCGTGGGCTTTATTTGTACTTCACTGGTCTTCGCTGTTTTTATCCGCCATAACGAAACACCACTGGTCAAGGCCTCTGGTCGGGAGCTGTGCTACATCCTCCTTCTTGGAGTTCTCATGTCCTACTCCATGACTTTTGTCTTCATCGCCAAGCCCTCGCCAGCCGTGTGTGCATTGCGGCGTCTTGGCCTCGGAACCTCATTTGCAGTCTGCTACTCGGCATTGCTGACGAAGACCAACCGCATCGCCCGCATCTTCAGTGGTGTGAAAGATGGTGGTGTACAGCGGCCACGATTTATCAGCCCTAGCTCACAGGTCTTCATCTGCCTGGCACTCATCTCTGTCCAGCTTCTGCTTGTGTCCATGTGGCTGCTGCTGGAGGTACCTGGTACTCGGCGCTTCACACTGGCTGAGAAGCGTCAGACAGTCATTCTCAAATGCAATGTACGGGATTCCAGCATGCTGTTGTCACTCAGCTACGATGTTGTTCTGGTGGTGCTCTGCACTGTCTACGCCTTCAAGACTCGGAAGTGTCCTGAGAACTTCAATGAGGCCAAGTTCATCGGCTTCACCATGTATACCACTTGCATCATCTGGCTTGCCTTCCTGCCCATCTTCTATGTCACATCTAGTGACTACAGGGTATGTGCCATCTGTAGACTGAAAAGGGATGAACTGAAGTGATTTAAATATTACTGAGTTACACTAAGTTTAAAAAATGAAATGGAGCTATTGAAATCATCAGAAAATTGTATTGCCAATCGCCCTGTGATGGACTACCATACCATCCAGGGTGCATCCCACTCATGCTCAGAGTTTCTGGGATAAACTCCACCACAACTAACAAGTTACTGCAGATGAATAAATGAATGAATGAATTGTACTTCCAAAGCATAGATAAACAATGTAAATAAACAATAATATAACATCCTAGGATGTGCAAAGGAATTGGCTGAATAAATGTAGAGAGATATTTAAATCCCCAATAAACATAGCACAGAATCAGTCAGCACTTCATAATGAATATTAGTTGATTGCAAGCAATGAAGCACATCAGAATTTCCCAGATAATTAGTCATGTATCATATGGATTGCATACACAGTCAGAAGTCACGCTCTCTAACTCCGCACTGCTGTATAGACAGATGACCTGCTGATGTCAGCAGGATGTTTCTCAGTCTGCTCAGACTGTTCTGTGGGTCTTTCAAGGCTGCAGTCAATGAAGTGGGGAAAAAGAGCATTTCTGTAAGAGGGTCTAGTCCTCTGAGACACAGAGTTGTAACACAGAGTGCTGACGCCTGTAGAACCACTGTGAGACAGTACAGATATGACCAGGTTGAGAAAAAGACAAGACAGAGAGGAAGAGACTGAACAAGGCAAGTGAAGGAATACCAATTCCACTATCAAGAGCTGAGACAAGGGGCAAAGACAAGTATAGTGTCTTACTCTTGCTATTATGCCATGTGTTCAGTGGGGTACTCAAACTAAATATAAACTGAAACACATACCATACCTTTATTCCCTACACTATGAAAGCATCCACACTCTTGCAAATGAGGTTTCTTCCTATAAAGATGATCTCAAGTAAAACCCTGTTAAAAAGCTACAAACTCTTAATCATCCAAAGACCCGTTGAGGAATCCTGTTATATTAGAGTGTGGAGAAACCATGGGTTCCCATTCAAAGGTGGTTTCAAGTAGGACCCTGTTTTACCTTTATGTGAAAACATCCACACTCTTAGAAAATAGGGTTCCTACACAATCTTAGAAAACAGATTTCCTCCACAATGTTAGAAAACAGGTTTCCTCTGTACTCTTAGATACAGGGATTCTTTACAACCTTAGAAAATAGGATTCTTCAGTAGTTCTTTAGATGGTTAAGGGTTCTTAGATTTCTAAAAGGGTTCTACTTGGCATGATATTAGAAGGAGAAAACCTCTATGCTCTTAGAAAACAGGGTTTCTCCACACTTTTAAAAAAGGTACCATAAAAAAGGTACCTTCCACACTCTTTGAAAATAGGGTTCCTCAGTGGTTCTTTGGAGATGGTAAACGTTCTTAAATTTCTAACATGGTTCGACTTGAGACCATATTTCAAGGGGAAACCTTCTACACATCTAGAAAACAGGGTACCTCCACATTCCGAGAAACCAAGGTTCCTCCACAATCATAGAAAACAAGGTTTCTTAGTGGTTCTTTGGATAGGTAAACAATCTTAGAGTTCTAACACGGTTCTACTTGAGACCATATTTAAAGGTTAAACCCTCCATGCTATTAGAAAATAGGGTTCTTCTATGCTCTTAGAAAACAGGGTTCCTCAAGGGTCATTTGAATGGTAAGGGGTTCTTAACTTGCTAATAGCGTTTTACTTGAGGTCATCATTGAAGGGGAAACCCTTTGTTGCATTTCAGTGTCCTCAGTTCCTATCTATTCTTCATCTGCTTATTGCCTCAGTCACAGCTGTAATCCAGGAAAGATTGGCAGGGAGGCACTAGAAGAGAAAATCTAAACCTTCAGGGAAGAAAATTAGCCTATTACTGGAAGATGTCCAAGTAACATCTAATCAAACACTATTTATGCAGCCACAGTACTAACTACCATTGTAATTATCCCCCATGTTCGCTCAATCATTCTCACTGTTCAATTCAGCTCCCCCTATTCTACTTCAGCTAATAGCATTTGATCATCAGCATGATTGTATCTGTGGAGGTGTTTGAAGTATTTAGTGAACGGTCACTGTCTCTCCCCCAGGTTCAGACCACCACAATGTGTATATCGGTGAGTCTCAGTGGTTTTGTGGTACTGGGCTGCATGTTTGCTCCTAAAGTCCACATCATCATGTTCCAACCCCAGAAGAACGTAACCAGTCACCGGCTCAACCTGAACCGCTTCAGCGTCAGTGGCCCACCTGCTACCTACGCATCACACGGTGAGGAGCCATCAAAGACTTCTATTGCAGTAAGAGAACACAGTCTGTCACAGCTTGCCTAAAGAAATATTCCAGATCATCATTTTTCACATTTGATTTTTTTTGTGATTACATTGCATATTGTATATGAACCAATATAATACAAGAGCTATTTCAGCAAGTTTACTTCCTCATGAGGTTGTACAAATTGCAAATGAGTGGTTTAATGGACTCCTCAAACATCACCTTAATTTTTCATTTGGGTAGCTTGAAAACTGATTAGTTTCCTTGCCAGGTGTCAGCCAAATAGTTTCAAGAGAGATGTAAGATCTGATTTTTTGTCTTGACTAACTGAAACTATAATAATAACATGGTATTACAGTTGAATGCAAAAGGTAGTACATGTATATAACAAAATTAATAGTATCAGTTTTTTAAAAAATTGCATTTCCCTTTCTTAATGTGATGTCCAACATAGTTCTGGCCCTTAAGAAAAGCATGTTTTATATTTATCTGATTTTTTTTAATAATCATGACAATGCCAGGACACTGTAATGACAGTTATGTATATTCTTTTCTGACCCATAAATGTACTTCACCTGTTAGTCTGGAAAGTGTACTACCACAGTCTCATAACATCCATGACATTTGTCATTTGATTCAGCTCAAAGGGACTAAAGCAGCCTTAATGACAGATACCTATTGTAATAAGTCTTTTATACCATAAATGCTTATGTACAGTAGGTTCGTTAGGAAGGCACAGAGTATGTAAGTGTTGTGAACACCTCTCTAAAGTGTTCCCAAATTAACAAGCAACACTTCATCTTGGATTATTTGTAGTGAGAATTGTGAGATTCATTTCAAGAAACAATAACAGGTACAACAAAAGGCTGAACAGATTCTGTTTCCACTGATTAAATAAGCAGCTTACAATGATTGTTAATTATTGGTTTCTCTACGTGAGGCATAATTTGTGTATCAGTATTGTCACCTGATGAAGACATTTATATCCTAGAGCTAACAGTAATTCCCGCTGCTGCACATGAACAGGCCCAAGCAGAGCCCAGTGTCTTGGCTCTTGGCTCTAATGTTTAATTCATAGGCAAAAAAACAAATCATGTAAACAGTTTCATCTTTATTTATACTTTATTTCTCATAAATAATATGACAAACAAAGAAAAGGAGAGACTATTTATTCTGGAGGAGTGAGAGAAGGTGAGATGGATGAGCAGTGGAGGAAAAGTCTAAAAGTCTTTTTTTTTGCTTTTTAAACTGCAGTTAGCTAATCTAATATTGTAGTGTTTTATTTGTTCTTATTTGATCTATCTATGGGCGGCACGGGGTGCAGTGGTTAGAACTGTTGCCTCAAGAAGGTTCTGGGTTCGAACCTGCTGGTCGACTGGGGCCTTTCTGTGAGTTTGCATGTTCTCCCTGTGCCTGTGTGGGTTTCCCTGCAGGTGCTCCGGTTTCCTTCCACAGTCCAAAGACATGCAGATTAGGTTAACTGGCTACTCTAAATTGCCCGCAGGTGTGAATGTGAGTGTGAATGGTTATTCATCTCTTTGTTAGCCCTGCGATAGACTGGCAACCTGCCCAGGGTTTACCCTAACTCTCACCCAAAGTTAGGTAGGATTGGCTCCAGCTTCTCCTGTGACCCTGACAGATAGGCAGTGTAGATGGATGGATGGATGGATGATCTATCTATCTATCTATCTATCTATCTATCTATCTATCTATCTATCTAT
>JAOTRR010000034.1:7741347-7753804 GCA_028570945.1 Gogo arcuatus
TATCTTATGTAAATAAAGATACAAATTTTGTTGTCTGGTGGTCAAGTGTTTATGAGAGACGTTGCCTTGCACTGATGATCGGGTTCCCTGTGGTGGTACACGTACGTACGAACGAATGTCATACAGTCAAGCCATCAAAAATCAGGTTGATGCATTCTCTTAAGTTTGGGGCTCGGCTCCACGTGCTTTGCGCGCAGGGAGCTCCGCTATAAGCCTGCTGAATCAGGTTTTCATTTAATCTCTTGATGTCTCAGCTTACTCTTCAGTTATTTATCCTAAAATACCGTATATTATTCAGTGAAACTAATATGAAAGGTATGCTGACATGATTGACCTGGAACTTAATTAAAGCTGACATCTTTTGCTTTCCTACTAAAATCCTGCTTACTCTAATATGAGCTGAGATCTATAGTGAGTACCTTGATGATGATCTTGCCCTTGAGCTGGTTGGGCGAGGGCAGCTGCTCCGCTTCCAGCTCCACGGGTTCAGTGAGCAGCTTGTCCTGGAACACGTCTCTGAAGTACTGCGCCATCAGTTTCTGCTGCTTCACGTCACAGTGCTCTTCTATAGACAGCACCACAGGATACCTAACCACAGTCACAAGCTGTAGTCACAAATCTGGACACACATCTGCCATCAACATGACTTCCACGCATTTGATTTGATCATATTAAGATTACGATAAACTAGGTGCTGTGAAATAACTCGTAGTGTTGAAAAGACATGAAGAAATTCAGAGGAAATGGCCTGAGTGTAAGTATGACATCCATTACTATGTAGTGAAAAGAAAATTGCTATAGGCTACTATCTTGTGAATTTTATGTAACCCTGTAATAAGCAGTCAAAAGATAGTATCATATGAACTGTTCTGTCTGCTGCCCCCTCCCCCCACTCAAACAAAATGTTCATAGAGCAAGCATGGAGCAGAGTGATTCCTGTCCCAATGGGCCTCTGTTAGAGCTTGTTGTAGTTCCCATTTTTGACACTAGGTGCAATAATAACATTAGAAATCTATAAAGGAGTCAAATCAATGTAACATCTGCTTATATTTGTGAAGGGAATTTAACTTACTCAGATGTTACAAAGGCATGCTCGTTGATAGCCTTCACCACGTCTTTAAACTTAATCTTGGTTGTTCTTGTCCATCCGTGGTAAATGATGGGCTCCTCTGGCCCACTCCAGCAGTCCACTGTATTACAGCCAAAATATAGTTAGGATAGCAGAAAGATAAATAGGCATATATTTTTCCAAACTATAGTAGATGGTGACAAAGCAGTTACTTTTGACAGGGCAAAGTACAAAACCTCTCTAAAATGTTATATTTCTAAATGATTAAGATTATTCTAGTTTACTGTGCTGTGCTTTAATGTTATGTAAAGGTCTGTTTTCTTGTGTCTTCCTCCCGCTTACACATATTTTCAGAGGATTATTAGGTTGGCCTAAACAACAATTTTGGGCATGGGGCAGGTCTGAAAGACATGAGGTGTCAGATTTCTGGGGAGTAAAAAAAAAAAAAATTAAAAGCAGCCTGATCTCGTGAAAACAAGGGCAAATTATTTGGATTCGGCTCATTCTGATATTTTGCACAAGCCATAAATAACGGTATGAATATTAACCCTGTCCATAATCCTAACCACTGCATCATTTTATATGACATAAGTCATGCAAACTGTTACACATTTCAAAGTGCATTTTAATAGGTGGTGTGTTTGTAGACCAGGAGTGAGGAGAGAAACTGATTAAACATTAATACTAGCTAGTTTTAATCCATTTTCAAGTAGCTCAAGGATAAAAGATATGGAAAGAAGTATTGCAAATGCAAGAGACCAGGAAGCACTGAGCTATATCATTTAGAAAGTTTGGAATTTTTTTGGCACCCTCAAATGACAAATGAAAAACTGGTGACATCAACACTTTAATGTATTTGTTTTTTAATTGGTCACTTAATCACAGACATTCCTCAGCATTAATCCTAACAACCAAATTTCAACAGACTAAAAATTAACAATTAAACCTAACCTGCCTCAGTACACTGTGAAATTGCTGCACATATTTTAGGACTAAGTAAAAAACAACAACAACAACAACAACAACACCCCTTGAATGAAATGTAATGAGAGTATAACGTAAAATGGTACATTTCACTCACCAAGCAAGAGCTTACAGCTGCTTTCATTTTTAATGCTTGTGCTGATATGAAAGGCATCTCCATTTTGTGCAAACTACGTCATACCATAGTCATATTACCTCGCGAGACATGAAGTTGGCACGAAAACACATTAAACCTTTTTTCACATTCAGTCTGGCTCCATTTGCCTTCCAACTATCTATGTAAAAGGCCTATGTTTTGCAAGTGAAATCTGTGAACCCATTTAATGTACTTTAAAATTGACTTTAAAATGTTGTGCCTGAAATAAGCATTGCACACCGCACTGTGTGGTGCAGAGGTTTTAGCACTGTTGTTGCCCTCAGCGGTTCCACTATGGTATTCTACCCAGAAAAAGAGGCCTATGTATGATTAGATTTCTGTTATCGGTTGACTTGTCAAATATAAAATCCACATCAATAATTTTTCAATTAACATTACTGATTACTCAGACTAATAGTTAAAGCCATAACTGGTTTGGTGAAAATTGTGTTAAGAGTTTTTTAATAATGTCAGTTAGGAGCTATGCATTGGGTCTTTAATGTGCAAAAGGATCAAGGAAATCAAGTAAAATTAAATCTATAAGGTGTAACAATTCTCTAGGCTTGTTCTTCACTGAATTTATAAAATGCTTTATTTCCTTATTAGCATAAATAGCCTGTCAAAGAATATTCTCCTCGCACCCCTTTAATTTTAATCAACTACTTTAGCAGAACTATAAGAACAGTTATAAATGAAAGCTGCCATATAATAAAGGTGTATTATTGTCACTAACACTCTATGCAGCGGCAGCCCAGTCTCAAGCAGCGCACATAGGCCTCTGTAGAAGACTCACTGCGTAGCTGGTCACCAGTCAGATAACTGTAAAAAAAAAAAAAAGAAAAGAAAAGACACACATCACACTCTGCCACAGGAAGTACCCCATAAAAAGCAAGCACTGTGCATGCATGTGGTTTTGTGAAGACATTTTAGAGGTCCACACTAACGTGTTGTGAGATGAGTTGATCCAGTAGTGAGACAGGGGGTTGTTCATGTTCAAGCTAGACAATTCAGAGAACTTCTCATCCCAAATGGAGTTCTCTTTGGAGAACAGAAAGCTGAGGAACTAAGAAAAGGGATTAAAAAATAGATGTACAAATTCATGTAAAAGGTACTACAGTGGTGTAAATAACCTTGAAGATTTTGTACCTCTCCGACTGTGAACTCCGGATCGTTAGTCTTTCTCATGGTGTCATCAATAAAAGTGGTCATCAGCTCTCGCACCTGGTTTGTGTTGTTAGCCCAAGTTTCCTGCAGAACAAGCATTAAAAATAAAATGTATTAAAATCACAATTAATCAGGAGTGGCTCATGACCACAGGTTTTCATGGGGAAGGACAACATTAAATAATGACATGATTTTAAATAAAAATTAAATCAAGAGGCTCTCACACTTGAATTATGCTATAGTTTACTATCCTGTGAGAAACCCTGTAACAGGCAGTTGAGAGTCAACAAGATTTGAATGGATTTGAGCAAGCTAATTATGTACACCAACTTTCAATGCGAGAACAGAAATTCAAATGTATTTTATAAAGAACTCCAACTGTGTTCAATATATTAGTCGTGGTTCCCATCACCATTTTCACAGGATGTGAGATGAACACAGAACAGGTATTATCATTAACTTTCCTGTCTTCTACCCCTTCTCTACTCATAAACAAAACATTCAGAGAGCGAGCATGGGGCAGAGTGATCCCTGCCCCAATGGGCCTCTCTTAGTGCTTGTTATAGTTCCTATTTTTGACCACTAAGTGCAATAATAACTCTATGGAGCTAAATGGGGTAGTGAGTAATCCCCATGATGACTATAAAGTCTATAAATGTCTATAAAGATGACCAAATCAATGGAACAGCTTATATCTGTCAAATAGCAACATTTTTAATCACTGGTCACTCAAAAGAGGTAATTAGTATTTCAATGGAATTTAAAACATTGTGAATGAGGACTTGATGAAGATTTATATAAAGATCATGTACATGATTTATATCATCACTTATATGAAGATTTATGAACATTGTTGAACGGCATGTACACAAAGACATTATTCTTACTTTTTGCTGATAGAGGAGGAATCGCTGGAAGTCATACAGGAGAACTGCAGAGGAATCTGGTCTATCTGTGTTACTACAAACACAAACACAACATTCCCATTAAAACCACAGACAACACAATAACTACAGGCTGACAATAACTACAGGCTAACAAACAAACAACACACACTTTATGATGATGATTGGTGAGGAAAATAAAATGAGGGACAGCATCTCACCCCATGATGAAGGCACAGGACTCCCTTTTAAACTCATCCAAAATCTAACAAACACATGCAATACAGTACACATGGTTTAGATCAACACATACAAGTACATGGTTTAAAGTGATTGACTTACAAATCAAGTGTCACACTCACCGTCTTCTGGTTTTCAAACATTAACTCATTGTAGAACTTGTGAAACTGCTCAAAGTCGAGGACGTCTTTCTTCCCTCCAACAGCCTAGAATTAAGATGCAAATATACACTCAGGTTGTTCAGGAGATTAAGATATTTTTGCAAGTTAGCTGAGGAATGATTGGGATTCTGAGATGCTGGACAGGTTTAATATTAATGTAAAGAGTGGCTCCGTGCTTGGTGTATTAGTACCGTGAATCTGTCCTTCAGAAATCGTCCTCCAGGTACTTTAAAGTTGCTCTGATTCAACAGAGACTTGACCTCCTTCTGGGTGATGCTGTGGAATAAGGCAGCATTTCCTCAGTGCAAATTCTAACATGGAAATCATAAGACATGAGGGCAATTAAGTGGAAGAATAATACCGTACCTGTTTTTCTTGGTCTGATCAATAGAGTACATCTGCTTCCGCAGCCAACTACACAGAAGAAAAAGCTAACAATCAGTGCATGAACAGAGGCAGTATGAGCATTTATACTCAATGTACATGTGATAGACTCACTGGCTTTTTATCAGGAAATCTACAATATACAGTAGGTCATTTTGCACAAATATACTTACTGACTGTAGCATATCTGTTGCTGTGTACAAATTTTCAGCCTCATATTCTATTCTACCACAACTATTAGATTCAAGATTCAAGAGAGCTTTATTGTCAATATGTCCATATACAGTACATTGAAACACCGTTTCCCTCAGGCTGCCCATGGTGCATTTATAGAGAAAATAAATAACTATCTATAGCTATCTAAGTAGACATTTAGCTACCTAAACATTTAGCTATCTAAGTACAAATTGGTCATGAGGTCTGAATTAGCAGACCTCATGACCATCGCTGACCAGAGATTATTTGACTTGTGGACTATTCCCTGCACAGCAATAATACTGACATGGTAGTGAAATGGTACTGTGCCTAGTTCTGGTGTTTTAAACAGTGCGGTTGCTAAGTTAGGAATAGAACCAATAAAGCCAATAAAAAATGTCTACCCAACACTGGTGCTGTGGTCAGAAACTGATACTGATAAAGCCCCTAGAGCAGAGTTACCCAAATGAGGGGTTCACAAATCCCTAGGGCAGGAGCTGTCACATGGTGGCACGTGGTCCTGAACGTGACCCAACAAAGTACTTCACCTGAACAAACCCTGCTGTTAAAAACAAATACTGTCGCAGAAACAATCAATGTGTAAAAAACTGTCCGTAGTTCAGCAGTTTCAGTTTTCTAATCATGAACTAGTCTGACTTCTGTTGCAGATGCTCTGTTGCAGCCTATCCACTCACACGCACTTATATAAATGATTTATCTGTAGAAAGCTCATCAGACAGAGCCTAGCTACAGTGAGAGCAAAAGAAGTTAGAAAGGGATATTTTTAATTTCATTTACCCTTTCTGGTTATGTTAATGAAGTGATGACCTGATTTGATAAAAAAAAAAAGTCAAAAACAAAAATAAAATGTTTAAGGAAGAATGGACAGCGAAGTGTGTATTAACTTTCCCCGCTTCAAATTCAACACAGACATCTGCTCAGAGGATTCTAATAGAGCTTATTCAGTCACGTGACTTCTCTAACATAGCAACCACTGGCTGGACATATTGGACGTAATAACATTAACAAAATGGCGACTATGTTCGATGCTTCTGATGCAAATCCACACTTCATTTTCCATGAATTAACTCATAAAATTTATTTTAAAAAATGTAAATCAAGATATGCACAAAAGTGGGCTTTGGTACTCCAGACCCATATTCAGTCCCGGCAGCGATAACAACTGCTTTAGATGGACGTGGTTTAGTAGAGTAGCTTTAAAAAACGTAGATATTTAATATCAAAATGTACACAATTCATAATTTAACATATGGAGTCTACTAGGACATAACACATAGGCCTATTGGGATAATTTATGGGCTTGTCAAAATAATAAATGTACTTATAGTAAATACATAACACTGCAATCCTGCTGAGCATGTGGTGTTAAAATACTGCTGTCACATTGTTTTATAAACAAGCTTACATACTCAATACCGATACATATAATGCTTCTAATATCGCCCATATGCTATCGCATAAATGTTAACAGTTTTCCAGGAAGTCAGCATATAGATCTGTGTGTATACTTTGGGTCTCTGACTTTATCACAACAGAAACTGGTAATTTAATATGACAGAGATTAAATACAAACCAGATACAAAGTGTTTGCTGCAAATACTACTATACACTGATGGTTCCCATGTACTGTTATTAGCCTCCGATACCACACGTTTAACAGCCGATATCCATTTATTCCAGAGTTCAGGATCTTTAGGAAATCTATAAAATGACAGCTGGGGATTTTTTGCTTGATTATTTGTACATCCAAATGCCGAACAACCGATTGTCATTGTGAACTTCAGCTATACTAACAGTATTAGACAGGTCTGTGCGCTAATTACTTTTATGTCCAAAATGGCGGTGTTGACATTTTGACCTAGCGGTAATGTACGCATGACGTCACGTGAATAGGGTCTATACAGGCTGTCAGATACAGTTTGAGGCTTGAATATTCATTAACATGGGAGTGTATAGGTTGCTTAAGCGACTCTGCAGAACACATTAAGAACATGCGTTTATTCATCTTTAGTAACTGCTTTATATTAGCCAGAGTCAGTGTTTTAAAAGACTAATGTTTTTATTTATATATTTTGGCAAAGAGTGCCAACTAAGTTTATTAGAAAATATTACAGGCAGGCACGATCAAAAATACTAACTATATATAAATAAAAACTTCAAATTATCTTATTTATCGCCATGAATTTATCATGAATGGTTAAGCATTAAAAATTAACTTAGCTGAATATCCCTGGATTAGAGATTTACTGTGGCATTTTACAGAGTTTGTGAGAGTGAGACTGTAATGGAAATGTCACGATGAGTTGAGTTATTTAATAAAATAAAATAAAAAAAGTTAACATTGTAATATATAAATTGTAATGATTATAGTATATTTTACAAAATAAAAGAAACAGTCATTTTTACTTAATGTAACCTACATAAAATCTCAATGAGAACTCAAGGCAAATAATACAGGTTGAAGGGGTTCGGTTAAAAGTAAAAAGTTGGGGCCTACTGGACTCAGGGATGACAAAACAAAGTTTGCAAGGATGAAGATAAACAAAAAAAAAGAGCTATAGTTTCTGATAGTACATCTGATAGTAAAGCATGGTAGGTGTGTCAGTAAGTTACACAGAATAACACAGTAAAACGCTAAAGTTGCTGAGCTGATGTATTTGATACACATACCAGCACCAAAACATGTCAGTAGCAATGCTGTGCTGAAAAGCTTGACCACCCAAACAATGTCTGGTCAGTGGTGATCCTATGTTGCTCTCTTTTCAATGATGTGCTCAGCAGTAATCAACTGAAAAAATGTATCTACAAGGCAGGTGTCCCTTAATGAACTGGCAATTCATTATAAAATGTACACATATAAACATACCTTTCTATAATTTCTGGTGTATAAGCCTGCAGTGTCTCTTCTCTAAGCAGCTCCAGTCCTCTTAGCCATTTCTCTGCATCTTCTACTGAGTCCACTATAAAACAACACATACAGTACAATCACATTCAGATTCATTACAACTGATTTGAAATGCCATCTAAATGTGCATACATTTCATTGCATGTCACTGTTGTAATGCTAAATGCCATTCCAGTGCACTGAATGTAATAAAACAATACCGTTCAGAGAAAGACATCAGTGATATCTGGAGATGAGGCGCACAGCCCTGCATTTAGGCAATGAAGATACACTCACCCCCCAGGTTCAGGGTATTAAGGACAAACTGTGAGCCATAGAAAATTGTGAAACACATGTTGTCTGCATGCTTGTCCTTGCTGTCCTTAAATCTTTCAAAGTCCTTGGAGTTTTTTCCTGGACGTATCTCACGGATTTCTGATAGGTCCACTACAAAACACCAAAACACATTTGACCGAGGATCTTAATCATATAGCAAACCACAGACTGACATTTGAACATGTCACACTTTCTAACCCCCCCCCCCCCAATGAAATCAAATAAAAAGCAGCAAGTTTCCAAATTTATCCAAATAAAAAAAATGTCAAAATGTCTACTCTTAGCTAGAAATTCCTAATATCAGTTCATGTAAGGAAGCTTAACAGATAAATCTTCATAAAAGTCTTGTACTGAGAAAAACCTGGAGATCGAATATTAAACAGTTATAAGTGGATTCAGCGTAGCACACTGAGGCAGAAAACAGGGTTTTAAGTCACTTATTCAATGAGGAAAGGAAATAAAAAATGCAAAAGAAAATACATGACTAAGAATAGACAGTGAGAAAGGGTGATGGTGAAAGTAGAGGTGTGATGTTTTAGATAACAAAGGTGTTAGAACACTATACACACCATTTTCTCTTTACCTACAAAACAAATAATAAGAAACTAAAGTTTAATGAAATTATCTTATGATATTATGATATTAGATGGCAGTGGCACCACAGAGTTTGCTTTTGCTCTGTGCTTTAACACACTTGATTGAACCCATCAATCAAGCTCGATACATTTTCTTTCTGCATTTTGTAGCCTTCCTTGCCTGAAAATGAACTATACTGAATATTGCAACAAGTTTTCTTTATTGTGATCCAGACAGCAGCTAAATCAAGAATCAGGCCCAGTTCTAATTAAATCCAGGACGAGTTACTCACACACTCCATCTGTTTTGCCAGCAACACGCGTCCATGCCACCTGCCTGGTCTCCATAATGACCTGTACACTGAGCCTCTCCATTTTCTGCCTGTACACGGTCATTATGATGCCACTCTCGAGGTAGCGCTTTATCAGACTTTTCTGATACTCCGTCAGGACTCCGTCTCGCCCTGCCATCTTGGCTTCTGGCACACACACACTGTTATACACAAAAACAGACAAACAGATGTATGAGCTCTGTAAATAAACATATAAGACAGGTACTTACCATGCATTACTTGCTTTGCAGCTTAGAAACTGATAATGCAAAAATGGCAGTTTCTGAGACAATTCTGGGCAATGGGTAATTCTGAAATGTCTGACAAAGCAACACTTAGGGTATGTTACTAAGAAAAAAAAGAATGTTGCTTATGCTCTGCATGTATTATCTTAACACGTCCATTTGTATCATTTTGGTTGTTATGGCTTGTGAGAATGACAAGAAAGGTAATGTATACCACACAGAAAGACAAAGTGAAAGAGTGTCAGTAGTAAACAGCAAGCTCTCTGTGGGTTTAATTAATTAGAGTATACTTTTCTTTACTGTAAAAGTAATACGTCTGTTTTTCCTAATGTTTAACCATGACAGGCAAAGCAGGCAGGGATGCTGTTCCATACAACAGCTCATGTTTGCATTGCAAATGAAAGAGGATAGCAAATTGTGAAGACTTAGGCAGTTGGGAGATTAGAGTCCTTCAGCTTTAGTAAAGCATTAATCCAACATGAACTCAACACAAGACAGAGAGAGAGCGAGCGAGCGAGAGAGAGCGAGAGAGAGAGAGAGAGAGAGAGAGCGGTACATTGGGAGTGTGTGACACAAAAACTGTGTGTGTTAAGAAATATCTTCACATACAGTTGAGTGCAAAGGTTTTCAACACCCCTCCCCAGTTATTCATCTATTGAAAAAAAAAAAAAGTATTACAAGAAGTTACAAATGAAATGTGGGTGTATCCAGCAACAAGACAACAATCCTAAACACAAGGTTGAAAATAGCAGTGCATAATCTCTTATAACAGATAACAGGAAAACGTGTTTTGCAATGTGTGAGGATCCAAAAGCTGCTCAAAAGATACAAAAAAGATTGGAAGCCGTTTTAAAGGAAACCAGCGGGCATACGGGTTATTAGGGAATATATTTTATCCCATTCAAAAAGTACAATGAAAAGGTGAAAATATCACTAGTAACATACATTATTTAATTAATTGTGATAACGAACAAACATCTGTGAAACCTTACACACTAAATGCTACTTAATCATTGTTTCACTTCATTTTCGTCAAGTATCTCCTCTATGGTACAGATGATACTATTCTATGCAGTATATCAGAGGTTCTCAGTTTTTTTTTGCAGCCAAGAACTTCTTCAACTGTAATATAAACTGCACAAACCATTGCAGCACATTTTATAAATGAATAGTAATACAACTAAATCTTCAATATGAACAATAATACTTTGACTACTCATTGGAACCATGGACGCAGCAGAAAGTGTTGCTGCCACAGAGCTCTAGGGTCCCTGCTTCGATCCTGATTTCAGGTTACTGTCTGTGGGGAGTTTCTAAGCATGTTCTCCACATGCTGGTAGGTGGATTGGCTACACTAAATCCTAGGTTTGAATGAATGTATGAGCGTCCAATTCAGGGTGTGTCTCTGCCTCACACCTAGTGTTCTTGGGACAGGTTCTGGTTCCACCGCGACCCTGACCAAGATAATGCGCTTAAAAAGTGAGTGATTTGAGCTATAGAGGTTTTTATTTCTGAACTTTCCAATGATAGTCTACATTGGATTCACGTTGACATACTTTGTAATAGGTACTCAGTTATGGAGGCTCAGCTTAGGTCATACTGAAGTTCCAAGTTGAACCAGCTAATAAGTTCATGAACTTGATAATAAATGTAATCATTTATAATGGTAGTTATGATTTCCACTACTGTATTAAAGAAAAAAAAGCCCCTTGACTATGCTTCACTGACCACACTTTGAAAACCACAGCCTTATATAGTCAGCAGAGGAGATATGCGGGATACTTCCAGTAAAACAGAAAGCTACACTGTGCTAAAAAAAAAGTTCAACACACACACACACACACACACACACACACACATCTACAGTACATCTGTGCAAAAGAATTGTTCAATCTGCAAAAAACACAGCAAAAACTAATATCACAGGCCAAATGTGGTTGAGTTTAGATGCAAAATGATCAGTTATGGCAATGACAAGTGAATTATAAGCCCAAATGTAATTTAGTTTGGGGTGCTTGTGCAGTATTTGAGTTAGGCTTGGCTCCAGTCCCTGTTATACCTGAGATCAGGTCTCATCAGGTTTGACCTTTGGCTGTGTTCTGGCGTTTAGACTTAAAGTGTAACTTCATGCCCAGCTCTAAGCCTAAGTCCACCTACTGCAAAAATGCATCTGAAAAATGCTCAAAAGTTGGCAAGAGGCTGAGAGGGGGTGGGGGGTCTGGGATGGGACGAGGAGGGGGCGGGGCAGTGAGGTTAGACCGTGGATGTGTGAGAATATATTTGAAAATTAGCAGTACTGTTTCACAGACTCCAACTCAAGGCGGGGTCTGGGGGAGGTAGGCAGCCCGCCTCTGATTAGAGAGCGTTAAAATTCTTTTACATATTATATATAAATTTCATGATGTAGGAAAGATCCAACGGTCGACTCTACGTCAGCATTGGCCTTTAAAGATGGAGTATAAAAATGGTAATGTAAAATGCCAATATTAACACCAGCACTGATGTGTTTCATCACAGTACAGTCTTACTGTTTAGTTTACAGCTCAAAAAACACATTTAAGTCTGCACTACCTCTTTAAGCCTTAATTTGGACAGGATTAATTTTACATGGGAGGAGTGGTAATGTAACTATTACCGGAGTATCTCTAGGATTTTAGTCCCATCCAAATCTGTCATGGCAGTGATCTTTTACAGGCTGTGTGCATGCATCTTAAAAGATTATGTATTTGAATTTCTCTAAAAAAGGACTAATAGAAATAACTCCAAATTATATACAGTACTGTGCAAAAATCTTACGCACATGCAAAGAAATGCTGTAGAGCAAAGAAATGAATATTCCTACATTAT
>JAOTRR010000034.1:7833382-7844927 GCA_028570945.1 Gogo arcuatus
ACACACACACACACACACACACACACACACACACACACACACACACACACCAGTCAGAGGCAGGCACTGATGATATACTTATGATCGAGTATTAGTGTTACCTTAGTACCTAGTATCAAAGTATCAAGGTATCAAGACTTGTAAGAGGCAGTGTAGACTGACAACTCATCTTAGGAATGAGTATCAAATAGGAAAAATGTTAAACTCTGCAGTGCTGTAGCTCTCTAGGGCTCAACACTCATTTCCTTTGTCAGACTTTGTCAGTAAAATGTGACCACTGTGCCCTCTGCTGGTGTAAACTCACATCAGCGCTGACGTATCTTGGTGAGTTTTAGAAGCAAACTGATCGTCTCAAATAAGAAGCATTCAAATATTTAGATGGGAAAAAGCCTTCAGAAATAATACACAATCACATTAACTGTTCAGACACATTCTAGACGTTTAGGGGTACTAACTGAGTTTGACAGAGCCGTCCATTCCCAGCAGGATGTTGTCGCTCTTGATGTCCCTGTGGATCACCTGGTTACAGTGCAGAAACTCCAGGGCTTGAAGACACTACACACACAACAGAAGAACATCTTCAATAAACTGTAAAAGACATGAAGAGGGGTCAAGAGCAAGAAAGAGAAAACTGTAATAGTCTTATATCTTATGATGTCTCCAAGTTATGATCAATATTCAATAACTGCTTTAATTAGGTCCTAATATTAAGAGGTTACAGAAAAGAGCCTCTTACTTTCCTTGAATGTATAGTAGAGTCCTAGAGAGCACAGTACAGACACTAGACATGACACTACTTTACACTAGGCCCCTTAGGCTTCCTTAGGGTCTTACCTGTCTGCATTACTTACTTGCTTTAGGTTATGTATGCTAGTTTACAGGAGTCCCCTTTGTATTAGTCCACTCAGGCTACATATGGTACATCATGCTAGTTTCCTTTGGCTACATCCACTACTTAATACTAGTCCCCTCAGACAATGTACACTATCTTACACTAGCCTCCTTGGGCTACACTAATAGATTACCATACAGTAGCCTTTCAGGCAGCTTACATTACTTTACACTAGGTCCCTTGGGCTAAACTAGTAGACTCAGACTACATTACTTTACAGTAGTTTTTTTTTTCAAGGCTGAAAAAGTTTTTTTTTTTTTCAATTTACAATGTCAGTTGTTTTGTGTTGTCCAAATAATTTTACAATAGACCCACTGGGAACAGCTAGTAGTCTCGGACACCATTACTCTACTTTATACTAATCTTTTCAGGATGTCTACACTACTTTCGGCCCCTTGGGATACACTAGAGCACACATTACTTTACACTAGGCCCCCTGAGGGCCCCTACACTAGAACTACATTATACTATTTTATATTTACAGTTATGGCATTTGGCAGACGCCATTTTCTCATTTATACAACTGAGCAGTTGAGGGCCTTGCTCATGGGCCCAGTAGTAACAGCTTCGTGGTGATGGAATTTGAACTCACGACCTTCCAATTTGTAGTTCAACATCTTAAGCACTGAGCTACCGCTGCCCTTAACAGTAGCATTTTCAGGCTGTCCACGCTACTCTAGGCTTCTTGGGATAAACTACTAGACTTGGACTACTTGAATACTACTTTACAAGACTCTTTTCAGACTGTTTACTACTAGTCCCCTTTGCACTAGTTCACTGGTACGTTCACTACTTAATGCTACTCACCTCAGGTAACATTAATATCACATCAGGTCAACATTAATAGCCTGGGATATAACACTTTTTATGGCCGTCTACACTACTTTACACTAGGCCCCTTGGACGGCATTAACTCTAATTTACAATAGTTTTTTTTTTTTTCAAGCTGTCTACACTACTTTACACTTGCCCTTTAGGACTATGTGAGCTACTTTAAACTGGGTGTAAAAATCTGACAGGTTTAAAACATCTTTCACTCACCTCTCGGCACACAGCGGCGATCTGTGCCTCGTCCATGCATGTCTCCGTCACCACATCAGTCAGAGAGCCTCCAGCCAGATACTCCATCACCACCCACAACTCGTCGCCAACCAGGTAACTATGACAACCAGACAGCAGCACGGCAACACACTGCATTACACAGAATAACTACGGCAACCACACAGCGACAGCCTGAGGCAATACGTTAGTCCTGAGATGGAGTGGGAACCATAAAGACAGAGAAATCTATCCATCTACTCCCATGGGCAACATTACAGCCCAAGGAAAGAGGGGGTATCTATAGAAACAGCTAAAACCTTATGGACCTGCCATAACAGTGTAATACTGATAGGAAACTGTGGGAGAGACTAGCAGCTCTCACTGTGTGAAAATCATCACATATTGTTTGGGTACTTAAAAAAATAAAATAAAATAAAAAGTGATATTTGCACACAATACTGTTCCCAAAAGATCACCACTCCCTTGTATATAGAGTTGTTTTCTAAATGGTGAATATATACACTTTTGTCTTATACATTGTCTTTGAAATTAATCCAGTATTTTAAAAAAGTCTTATTTCTAATCTATCATGGAAAAGCTTTTATTTTATGCAACCTGTTTATGGCCCTTAAAAAAAATTATGTTAAATATTTTTAAAAATTATTTTTACAACAATATTTTTTAAACATGCTTTGTAACTTTAAAGGTTTAATCATGTTTTAATACAATAGTATAATACAGAATAAATGTTTGGTTATTGTTTATTCATTAGTTATAATATTTATTCATTAATTATCCACTTATTTCTTTATTATTATTTTTCTTATTTACTCTTGATTTCTTTTTATTTATTTATTCTTTAATGTGTATTTGGGCAGTGGTAGCTCAGTGGTTAAGATTCTAGCCTACTGATCAGAAAGTCGTCATACTGGCCAGCCAAAATGAGCATGTTGTATAAGCATATGTACAAAAATAAATATAAAACGAATGAAAATAACTGAAAATATAACTAATCTGAAATTTCATTTGTGTCTGATGAATTCCTGGTCCTTCTGACTCTGTTGGTAAGATAAAAGTATTTGTGTTCATGAAACAATCTAATTCTGAGTAGACCTGGACACTGTCTGCACTTTCGACTGTGATGGTCTTACCTGTCCAGGTAATTAACGATGTTGGGATTCTTGTTTTCCCTCATGACCAAGATTTCATTGATGATGAGCTCCTTCTTGGGCTGTTGCTGCAAATTCATCTGCTTAATGGCCACCTAAAAGCAGGCGAGATAAAAGAAAACCTTTAGTGCCACGTTAAAGAGCCTTGGAAAAAAAAAAGGCATTCACACAGCCCATTAGGCCTCTCTCTTTCTCTTTCTCCCTCTCTTTTGCTGTTTCATTCTCTCCTCCAGTCCAAGAGTGGCCTTTGAGTAAAAACCTGCTTTCATTTGATGAAATCCCACACATCAATAGCTACTGAAAGGCACATTGTTCTTCATCTACAGCATCTTTGAGGTTCTCCTTTTACCTCTTGTCCTGTGGCGATGTCTATTGCTGTGTAGACCGTTCCAGATGCCCTGAGATCACGAACAAAGAGAATGGTTGAGAGTTTTAAAAGGTGTTTTGTAAAAGTTTGCCACTGTTAATACAAATGTGAAGGAAGACTCACCCCTGGCCAATCTTCTCAAAGCGTGTGTATTTCTTCTTTGGATCCCCCACACTAACTATACTCCCTAAACACAGAGGCAGAGAAACCTCATCAGACACAAACATACATCTTAACGAGAATATTCAGTGAGGGATGTTGCATCTTGTATGTGTGTATTTTTCTCTGTCTCCTAATGACTAAGGACTCTCAGATGCCCACCAGACCAAAGTGTACTATGTAGGGAGTAAAATATTCTCCGTGTACATGTATTAACCCATAGGCTTGGTATGACACTGGACGGGATTTGTTTTTCCGTTTTGGAGATACATGATTGTCCGCTTGCAAAGTTTCTTTCCACATGCCACCCCATCATCTCTGCTCTGGTTTCGATGGGTTTCTTCACAGACGTCGTTTCAGAATAATCAAAGTCAAATGTCGATTCGTAGAAAAAAAAATCGGAGTGAGACAAGCAAATCTAGCCAATTGTCCATTATTCTCATTGAATATTTTAAATCTTTACTTTAAATCTGGTGGATTTAAAGGCCTTATTCACTTCCAATAAGATAATCCAAACAATCATCTCACATTCACAAAATAGCAAACAGACAAATAGACTCAGAGAAAAACAGGATACTAACAGTTGAAACAAAAAAGAAAAACCCAAGAGAAACAGTGGTTAACAAAAGAGAAGACAGGAAAAAAAAACAGTGACAGGGTACAGACCAAAAGGACAGGCTGTGGACAGAATACTTTGGTAAAAGCTGTGGATATAGTTTATGATGCTGGAGTGTTCATTTGAGGCCACACAGGGAACACACTCAACAAATACACACTAGGAGTGTTAGTTAAGTCAGTGGAGAAGCCTGGCAGCCAAGGACTAGGGACACTTTAGGAGTCCTGGCTGAAATAAGCTGGAGGAAAGACACACTGGAGGAGTGATTGGTTCTGAAGCAGCATCCCTTTCTTACCAGCAGAGGGCGACCTGAGTGCATCTGTAGCATGAGTGTTTAATAAAATATAGACTTAGAGAAACCTGGATCTTGGAGCAAAAATATTTACTCACATTTTAACTTGATAGCTTGCATTAGTCATTACATATCATTATGATGGAATTTTAATATATGCATGAGTGCATGCTTTTATGCAAATACAAAGAGGAAGTGAGCAAACCAGAGGACGATATCATCTCGAGTTTGGAGGCATTTCTAATAGAGTGAGAACCATAAACATGGTGTGTAACGCTTACGCAGTTTCTCCAGAATTTCCTCGTCTGACATTTTTTTCTTGCGGTTCTTGTCGGCAGGGCGTGGCGTGGTGGAGGAGGCCGCTGGAGTGGCGCTGCCTCCCTCAGCAGGTGGAGGAGAGACGGGAGACGGGGGTGCATCTTTGGCAGGGGCGGGAGGCAGGGGCTCAATTACTGAGCGGGTATAAATCTGTGGAAAGGCAGAAAAAAAGCTTCAGGGAAGGCACTGCTGAGACTCAGTTTCATTTATTTATTCATTGAAACCTCAAAAAAGAGGCTGAGGGCTTTCATTTACAAGCTCACATTTACAACAGTGTCGAATTACAAAGAGAAAGAAGACAAAGAAACAGAAACAGAAAGTCATTAAGTAAAATATTTACAACCAGATATAACCAACTTGGGATTAAATATTTAAAAAGGCCCAGAGTAAAAGGTGAATCGAATGGCAGGAAATTAGAGAATTAGATATTCGAGCATACACAGCAAGTCATGGATGAGGGATCCTGAAAACTGCTGGGCATTC
Source organism: Gogo arcuatus (assembly GCA_028570945.1). Taxonomy (NCBI): domain Eukaryota; kingdom Metazoa; phylum Chordata; class Actinopteri; order Siluriformes; family Anchariidae; genus Gogo; species Gogo arcuatus. The sequence goes on from JAOTRR010000034.1 coordinate 7,838,720, forward strand.
TGGGAAAGAGTTGGTTGACTGACTTGAAAGGAGCACATTATGCTGCTGAAGCAGCGTGTATAGGTTTTTAGACAACAGCAAAGGGAGGACAAGGGCACACTAAGGGATACCACCACCTATTTATGTACAAGGCTGCATTTGCAGAATTTTACATTGTTCCCTGATGGCACATGACGACATAGTTGCTCTATAGTTCCTCAACTGATCTGGTCAAACCCCATTTTTTTGTCCCGGTTTGATCTTTCTCTGAGACACCTGAACCCAGTCACTGCGTCTTCTCAAACTGCTGCTCATACTAAACACTAAACACACCCAGAGAGCATGGCCAGTTTTTCTCTCTTGGACTCCTGGCTACAGACAGCTGTAGAATCGTCAAGATTCAAACTCACAATCGCCATGACAATAGGGTGAATGCTTTTCTGGTGTGCCAATCTGGAGCCCTTTAGAGGCCAGAGGTGGGTTGAAAATTGGTGTGGCATCCACTCTGCCCCACCCATGTGACCATGTCCAGAAGATTAGATTAATATATTAATCTACCATGCCTGAATTGGCCATACTGGTTTTATAACTCAGAAATGTTGAAAAGTAACTATGGAATCTGTCTGGTGTCTCTTATTATGCCTTCTATGCATGCTTATAATGCAGAATCTTTTCTCATTTGTGTTTAATACGAAAGCTTTGATCTTATTTTGACCCAGATCTTTAAGGAATACCATGTGGTTTCTCTTAAGAGATAGAAAAAAAAGAAAAAAACCACCAAGAGGGAAGTCAGGTGCTGTCAGATGTTAATGTACTGTGGCACCATGGCGCCGAGCAAGAGAGCGTGCATGAGAGAGAGAGAGAGAGAGAGGGAGGGAGAGGGAGAGAGAGAGAGAGAGAGAGAGAGAGATACACTTACAAAGTTTTTTGCTAGCACACACTAATACAGAGGGATGATTCTCCAGTCCAAGTGTTGAGGAGAAACACTCTTTCTCCTTAATCTTAGAACAAAGGCCTGTGTGTTGGTTCTAAATTAAATGCCGGCGTGGCATTCCCCGTCTCTGCCTACAGCAGGAGATGAGTGGAGCATCAGCATACTCATTATTCCAACTGCTGAGAAAACATGCAGCCTGATGTCTTTAATCCATTTAGAGCGGCTGCCTGGGTTGAGGAGCAACCCAAGCTTTACTCAGCAGTGTAAATGAGGCTAAACTGAATCAGTGTGATATGAAGCAAGTGGTCAGTTTCACCTCGGGTCATGAATGATGGGAAACTACAAGTCATCTTAACAGACATCACAGTAAGTAAATACTATGGGGGGGGGGGGGTAATCAGGGCCATCTTGGAATGGATTCCACAAGGTGTTGGAAACATTCAAATGGTCAACAATGACCAGAATCTCAAAGGTGCTCTCTTAGATTCAGATCTGGTGCCTGTGGAGGCCATGGGACCAGACTGAGACGACTTGTGCTTTGTGACATGGCACATTAGCATGCTGGATGTCCCCATTATGAGCTGAGTAAACTCTGGCCAGAAAGGGATGCACATGTTCAGCAACAATACTCATAGACTTTGGCTTTCAAATGATGCTGAATTGGTATTAAAGGGCTCAGTGTGTGCTGAGAAAAAAAACATTCCCCACACCATTACACCACCACCACCAACCTGGACTGTTGACACTAAGCAGGTTGGATCAATGGACTCATGCAGCTCACATTAAATTCTGACCCTACCATCTGAATGCAACAGCAGAAACAGATTCATCAGACCAGGCAACAATTATCCAATATTTAACTGTCTAGTTTTGTGAGCCTGTGCTCACTGTAGCCTCAGATTCCTGTTCTTCAGTGCCAGGAGTGAAACCTGATGTGGTCTTATGCTACTGTAGCCCATCTGCCTGAAAGTTGGGCTTGTTGCATGTTCTGAGATGCTTTTCTGATCACCACGGTTGTAAAGAGTGGTTATTTGAGTTACTGTAAACTTCCTGACAGCTCCAAACAGTTTGGCAATTCTCCTCTGATGGACAACCAGAATCCTTTTTTTAAAATCTTACTTCAGTTTGGTAGACTACAAGAGTACACTTAGTGGTTGCATTTACTTGTGACAGTTTACAACACACTTCACCTGCCTCCCAAAGCTGGACCTCGTTCAGATGATAACATGGGTCCAATTTGAACTTGATTTTGGAAAAATATGTACAGTATGTGCTTAAAATGCACTTATCTACAACTGAGATTATAGATCTTACACTGGCATTTAAAGCAAATGTATGAAGATTTGGACATGTGGATAGATTTTATTACATGCTACTAACATTTTTAACAAAATTAGTAATTAGTAAAATTTGAGGTACGAGGCAAATTGTGTATTTAGCCAACATTTTATGACTTGTTTTTCTTACCTGCATTAAACCTAATTGTGACCTGATGACATGCTCCATAAGTTCTTTCTTTAAATACACTGTACATATATTGTGTTGGAGATCTGTAGAGTTCTTCAACATTCTGAAAATGTGCACTGAGCCTTTATTCCTTTATTTACTAGGTCTTAATTAGGAGCAAATGAAAGAAAACTGTTTAATTTGAATTGATCATTATTATGTATGCATACACATAGCACAGTGTTTGTGAAATGTGAAGATTAATAGTGCTATTATTATTATTCTGTAACTGCTCAGGGCAACAATCATAGCAGTAATGCACATTAAAATGCAAGCTAACTAAATCAATAAAATATCCAGACACCACCTGCCAAGACCCAATAAAAATAAAGCCCCTCTCAAATAATTAGCCATTTGGTGTTTAAAATCAGACCAGGGGCATCTGTGTGTGTGTGTGTGTTCAGATTTCAGCAGATCATCCATCTCGTGTGCTGTGGTTTAAAGTCAGGTTTAATGAGGCTGAACTCGTTCCACATTCATATCAGTGCCGTCAGACACAGCAGCTCCGTTTGGCCTCTTTCATCACATGGAGTCTAAATTCAAGCTTCCTGTAATCTTCCTCAGAGACATCAAGTGAACCAGATAAATATACAGTGAACTTCTCTCCATCTCTATTACTGTTTAAGGCACTTAACACTCCCACACTCACTCGCTCCTTCATTCCCTCCCCGGATATATAAAAGCAGTTATTTCCTGATACTGGACTGCCTCCCTTCTTTACACTAAAGTTCTCTCCTCCCTTTACTCACCTCCTTCTGTCCATCCTTCACTGCCCAATGTTTACTCTAGTCTTTGTCCTTCACTCACCTCTATCTGTCCTTCACTCACCCCTTCCTTCGCTCACTGCCATCCTACACACCTCTCCTTCCATCCATCCTTCATTCCCTTTCTTCTGCTCTTCTGTCACACCCCTCCTTCACCCCTCTCCTTCTGTCCATCCTTCATTCCCCTCCTTCTGTCCAGCCTTCATTCCCCTCCTTCTGTCCTTCACTCACTGCCGTCCTAACCGTCCTCTCCTTCTGTCCATCCTTCATTCCCCTACCTTGTGTCCATCATTCACTCCCCAAGTTTCTGTCCTTCACTCACTGCCCTCCTACACACCTCCCCTTCACTCCTCTTCTACACCACCCTCTTACACGCCTCTCCTTCTGTCCATCTTTCACTCCCTTCCTTCACGCTCTTCCTTCTTTCCATCTTTCACTCCCGTTCGTCAATCTTTATGGAATGATACTTAAAGCAGTTGTCCATTCGGGCTGACTCGCTCTGTCGAACCCTCTCTGTATTTATGTGGGCTTTCTATTAAAATACATTCCACTTAAAATAAACACTCTGCTAAACTTTTATTTTTTTCTGCCTAATTGCATTTTGTCCAAAAAAAACCAAACAACAAAACAAACCCTACATTTTCTGTAAATAAAAAAAACTCCATCCTCATAGGAACCAGCCAAATCCACTGCTTATTTAATTCCTAAGAAATGTTCATGTTTCCAGAACACTGTGGAGACAAAGTGTACTTTTCACTGAATAAAAATAAACCTGAACCTACGCAAATCTGTTCCTCAATTACTTTGCTTGGAGACACATGGCTGATTCAGTGTTCATTATAAAGCCTACCCAACCGGTGCTACCTGAGCCACAAAGGAGAGGGAAAGAGAGAAACTAGGAGGGGGAAAAAAAAGAACCAGAGCAGGCAGAGGGGAAGAAACAGGAGTAGGGAGGAGAAAGTAAAAGAAAGGAGAGAGCAATGCGAGTGATGGGAAAGCCATGAGGATTAAAACACAAACAAAGGCAGAAATTCGAATCTTGTGTGCAAGCCCTACTCACGGATTTCGTGTGTTCGGGTCGAGGGGCGATCACGGGTGGCGGCGTGGCCTCGTCCTCATCTTCGTCCTCAGATACGGTTGCTACGGCGGGGGTTTCCGACACAGCTTTGGAGTTCTGCAGACGGAAAGGGAGGCTGAGTAGGCAGATACTAAAAGCTAGCTTTATGTTTTGGCTGAATAAATGGCAGCATGTCGCCAGGACTTGAGCTGAGAACCGCCGGCCTACATCATCTCCATTAAATGTCAGAAACATAAGCGAATGTATGTAGCATCTGAACTGTCAGAAATTCCTTTTTAGGGACAAAGCCAGAGTCTTATAAGGCACAGCAACACAAAACTCCCATCATGCCTCTCCTCTAAAGCCCAGTCAATATGACACCCAAACTGCACAGTCAGCAAGATCAGAAAAGAAAAAGATGCTTATTCACAATGCAGAGCGTGTGCCCATGAAAGAGTGTGTGTGGTTTCAGGTCACCTAAGGGCACCATCACACCTATTAGTCTGTTCGCTGTGTACAAAATAGAGCAAATCTGACAGCTTTAATTTGTTAGCTATTTGGGTTGGGTTAGCTTCACATTGAATGTAACTAAATAAATCAAAAGGCATAAAAAATCTTCAGTAGGGCTGAAAACATTCATGAAAATATACAGCAAAAAGAAACACAAAAAGAGCCTGTACTAAAAGCATTATTAAATAATTGTATAAATATCCAGTTTTATGTATTGCCTTCCGTGATTATTTTCTCTTTTTGTTCATCGATCCAAATATCCAGAAGACATTTGTGCAGCACTACAGCTCTGTCCTTTGGCTTGTTTTTTTGTCTACAACTCGAAACATGTCATATATGGTTCACTTCCTGCAGTTGGGTGAATTTGATTCAGGGTGACATTGCTTTCTCACTGCATCTCGAATCGGTTCTTTCTGTGTTTTCACCTGCCGCACTGAGTGGGGGGGGGGGACGCACGATAGTTCAATTCAAACATACCTGTACTAAACGCAATGGTTTATATAATACAAATGAATAGTGTAGCAATACTGCAAATATGTGCTCTGACCGTAGCAGTGCCATATTGTTCAATAGCAATATTTGAATGTGCATCTGGATGAATGTAAAAGAGGATGGTGTCATTTTATGGTCTTCTGTGCTTCATTTCTAAGCAGAACACAACACTGACACTCCCATGTTCCAGGAACTGTAGGGTTCATAGAGCCAAATCTGTGTGTGACTTTCTCTGTTTGACAACCAGGATGAAACACTGACACCAAAATGTCCCAACCTCAATGCCACAGAAAACGTGGGATTTTTTCGGAACAGCAGCTGAAACAGCAAAATAAACTCTCGAGGCACTGGTGGAATGTTTACCGGACAAGAGCAGCACTGTTATTACGGTGAGAAGTATTAGGAATGAAATGAAACATGAGACTCATTTTCTCTGGGGAGCTTATACTGATGAGTTTAAATAATTTAAATTTAGATGCAATTTTTAACATTATTGTTTGTGAAAAAGTGCAAGTCAGACAGAGATTAAAATGAGGGTGTATGAGTTAAATATTTCTCCCTCACACACACAAAAAACAGTCACTGAAGACTTACCGGAACATTGGAGGAGCTGTAACTGTCCGAGCTTTTGTCTGGGGAGAAAATAAAACAGACAGAAAAGAAACCCCATATGAGGACAGAGTGGAATAAAGTGGGAACCTTGTCTGTAAAGTTGCAGGCGGTGCGTGTGGGGGTCATGATCATTGCACACAATGAAACTCTCACCTGTGAAGCTCATGTACTTCTGGCTGTTGGCGGTCTCTTTGGAGTCGTAGAACTTGAGTACATCCAGGACGGCCTGAGGGTTCTTCTTCTGCTCCAGCTTAGTGATGTTTGACGTCTGGAGCAGACGAGCCCACTGCTCTGGCATACCCTACACACACACACACACACACACACACACACACACACACACACACACACACA
>JAOTRR010000034.1:7944981-7962552 GCA_028570945.1 Gogo arcuatus
TAACTCAAAAAGTAGTGAACAGATTTTGATGAAATTTGGTGTCCAGCTTTAGTATTATCCTCGGTTCAAGTGATTTGATTTTGATGATGTTGATGTTGATCTGTGGCTTGGCGGAGGTATGCACTCTACCAAGTGCCCTTCTAGTTTCTACATGTGATAATGAAGGAAGAGCTGTTAAACCTAACACACTAAATGACTTGTTTCTTTGTGTCCTAAGGGTATGCAAACATTTACACTCCGTCTTAAGACAAACTAACATTATATGACAAACAACAGTTAGGTCCGGTCCACTAATTTGGCAGTTCATCAGTGCTTATACAGTGTTTAGCACTGGGACGTTTCCCTGTTTGTATCACTCCACTTGTCTGTGTTTGCCGTGTAAAATTCCACTGAAACGGTTACTGCGCTAGAGTTAGTGGCATCACCAGCAGACATGGCAAAAGAGACATTTTTAACGAACATAACTTCTGCCTTCAAATATGAAAGCTTGTCAGATGAAGATGAAAAGGAAGAAGGGAAGCCAATTTCACCGAATGAACCTTTAGTGTTAATGTACAAATTACTATGAGCTAGCTAGCCAGCTAGCTGACAAGGCACCAGTGGGTGTGGCTTCTTGGGGATCTGTTTCCATTTGCGGAGCAAAACTAGACATATTTGTCCATATTGTGTCTAAAATGTCACTCAATATTAATTTCTTATTTATAAAACTGCTATCGAAAAGCGATGTCTCACTCGCAATCATGCTGTTATGCTGATGATGGAGCGCAGACTTTGTGTTGCTACTTACATGCTGACACGGAGGGCAGAACCACTCTCCATCAGGAATGATCATCAGAGGAGGTCGCAGGCAGGCTGTGTGGTAGCCACTGTCACACCGGTCACAGAGGAGAATCTGGAAAAACAAAAACAAACAAACAAACAAACAAACAAACATTGATGGTAGATGGTTATATGGAATCAGGATGTTTATGGACAGGATATTGACTCCACTATTTAATACACTGTCACAATTCAAGACAATGCCACTTTTACACTACAATTTTCAGCAGACAGAGAAAAAAAATTAAAAATCGTAAAAATTCATTGGTCGTGAGTTGAGATCAAGGTTCAACACGTATCGTCATGTTAATATGCAGCCAAGTTGTGACAAAGTTCTGGCAGTATCAGAAATCTCAGTGTCAGGGCTGCTATGACGCTCATCTCAAAGCAACAGGATGACAGCAGAGGATTATGCAAAAGTCATGGAGCAGCTACAAATACAGTAGCGGTAAGTGACGCTTGCACAGTTGCAAAGATACCATGCGTGGTTCTGGACAGAATAAAATAGCCTTATTACTCCAGGCTTACTTTGAAAAATAGACATTCCATGTTGTCCTCTTTAAGTTATCCATGTACGGCTCCAAACTCCTCCTCTTCACCTTTTAAAATATGTTTTCTCTAAGCAAAACATTGCTAATATTATACTGAGGGCTTGGCTCTATTTGACTCAGTAGGACGTCTATCATTGGAGGATCTTCATGGTATGACATGGAGAACATGTTATTGCGGTCAGTAGAATATGTGTATAGCACTGTGAGCTACCTGGTGTTAACATAAGTACTAAGTTTCTTAAGAACTTGCGCCCTAACTATTTATTCTGTAAATATGTTAACGAGGAATGAAACGGGGGCGTGGCCTACCAGTTCAGGGTGGTTGGGGAGGCCGCAGTGTTTACAGGCATCTTCAGGTGGAGCTTCCTCCGAGTGCTGTGAATCCAACTCACTCTTATCATCTCTCTCAGATTTGCTCTCACATACTGCGTCTCCTCCTAGAGCGACTTCGGTTTTGCGAGGTTTCGAAGGTTTTGACCAGCGAGGCCGTCTGTGTCGTCGTTTCCCCTGAAATGTGCGCGAGACAGATCTATTGAACTCTGTAGACATTAAGCATGGTTTTAATCATAAGGAATATTCTGCATTGACACATGAATAGCTTATTAAACCTTAGCAGATTTGATTAGTCCATCTGAGGTGATTTTCTTGTGAAGGTCCCTCTTGTGAAGCACTCTCTCCTCTTCCTGATCCATGTGCTCTTCCACCTCCCGTGCTGTAGAAGGCACTGTGTGTTTCCGCTCCTGAATCTCTGCCAGCTTGGGACTGGGCTTGCAGATTCTGGCTGACCTGCGGAGCTCGGGAGTTCGTCTGTGCAGTGGGATCTTGATCTTCAGACGAATTCCTTCCTTCTGAAGCTCGGAGGACACTTCCTCGTCTTCGAGTTTATTCCGAACCTCCCCGGTTTGCGACTTGAGCTTGGCTTTATCAGAGCGCTTTTTTCTGGAACTTTTAAATCCTTTGCTGTCATTTTCTTCTGCGGTTTTAAGACGGACTGTCATATCACCTGTTCCTCCATCAGGGAGCGTTGTCCCTTTAGCCTTCCTGCTTCCAGCAAGCTCTTCTGCACTACCCGGCTCTTCCAGCTTTGCTACCGTTTCCTGCTCAGCGCTGGACCTAGTAACCGACTTTCCGTCACTACACTCCTTTTCGCCATCTGTTGGTAAAGCTAACAATAACGCAGCTCGCTCCTTAGTATCTGCTCCAAGAGCCTTTACTTTGGCGTCACTCTCAGCATGCTCAACCCTAAGCATCATCTCTTCACTCATGCTCGATAAATGAGTGGCCTGGGAGATACCTGGCTTTCTAACTAGAACCGACTGCCTTATGTTCTCAGTATGCGCCACCTCAGTCTTAAAGCTCTTCGAATCCTGATCTTCATGCAGTCCGTTTCTATCCTTTGTAGGATTTCCTGAGCCATCTGGCACAGGAAATGTTTGCTTTCTCTCAACTGGGCCCATAATCACACCGAAACCTACATACTGTTCTCTCTTATTCTGAGATATGACCCTTTCATGGACAGATTCACTACTTTGTACTTGTGAGTTTTCTATAAGAACCGGAGGTGGTGCTATTTTATTTTCTCCAGTGTGCTCCATTGCTGCTGGGTTGCGTACAATTATGCCACCCATAGAAACACTGCCATTGCTGTTACTTTTATTGTTTATATGGCTGTAATGACTGTTGTCATAGCCATCACTTCTTTTCAGCTCCCTCTTTTTCAGCGGTATCTTAGCCTGCTGGTCACTTTTCATGGCCCTCTCGAAATCTTCCGCCGTTCTCTCTTTCTTGTCCTTATAGGAATCTGTCTTGGCTGGAAGTTCCTGTTTGACGGAGCCAGGCGCCATGACGACCGAGATGGCGTTCCAATGCCGAGGTGAATCCCTTGGCTCGTCCTTGACGAGGCTCTTAATTGTGCTCACTCTGTTGTCTATAACAGGAGTCTGGTCCAATTTGGGTGATTCAGTGCCAACCGCTTTCAGCTTAAGCTCTTCCTTTTGCTCTTGTTCTAGTTTAAGTTGCCCAGCAGATCCTCTTTTTTTAATTTCACACACTGTCTGACTTTCTTCTTTGGGAGATTTGTCAGAATTTACATTTACAGTGCTCAAGGTGACTGGCTTGCTTTCTTCTTCTGATGCACACTCCACCTTAGCAGCCTTCTTCATGATTTTAAGTTCACCTTAGGGGAAAAATATTTACAACAGATGCAGATTTAAGTCACACAAACACAGATAGAAATAAACATACAATAAAGTGAAAATGTGACTCATGACAAGAACAGTAATAACAGCCATACACAAAACAGGATCATAATTATTCAGTAAGTATGGGAACATAGAGCACTGCGTGGTGTTTTATTACCTCCACAGCTTTTCTCGTTTCCTGGGCTGCCAGAAGTACCATCGTGTCGCTCCTCATCCGTCACTGCTGGTTCCATCTTAGCTTTAAGGAGCTCCAAAATGTCTGCTAACTCATTCCTATTCCTGTTAAGACAAATGATATTGCTCTGCCAATGACTCAGCTTTTAATAAGTGTGCAGAAGTAAATGCAAACTCAAGGCCTTCTGTGAGATTCACAATATGTCTGTCATTATGAAAAAGGGCACTATGTTACTGCAGGATTATGACTTAAAGGAACAGTTCTAACTGAATACAAATTTACAGTTTTGCCCTTACTCCAGATGTGGCTGATGAGCCAAGAAATGTCTGGAGTTCACTGTTTATTTCTTCAAGTTCTCCACTGGAGCTATGAGGCTAATGTAGCTAACACGAAATGGACATCTATCTCACCCAAAATCTTTCTGTAGAAACCTTCTTATACTTCAAGTAAGGACAAATACATGACAGGATGTGCTGTTATAGAAAAACAATCAACGGTGGGGTGATCTGTTAGCATTAAGTTGGTACTATAGAAACAACAATAATGCATTAACATAAATGTGTGATTTGCTTTACAGCTAAACTACTGCCTGAGCTGTGCTGTTCTAGAAAATTAACCAGCAGAGATAAATTTATTAAATTGAGTTTGAAGTTGAAATATATTGCAGTCTGCACAACTTCCAGTTTTCCATTACAATTCCGTTGCGAGGTGGGATCAAGGGGCAAAACTATACCAAGAGAGGATTTGTTGATTTTTATTACTTAAGAACTGCATTTTGTGGCATGTGTTTCACAACAACATTTCAGTTGAGACTTTATTACATATTAGCTACATTAGCCATGTACTAAATTTTGTTTTGGTTGATCATATTCACTTGGGGTAAGAAGAAATCTGTGTACATTTCCTTTTTTGCCAAGCTATTTCCTTAATAATGAAAAAAAAAAAAAAGACCTTGTAACAACCCAGTACCGAATCCCAAGAATGTCCCTTTGTGGCATTTCTGAATGTACTTTTTAAAATGTCAGTCAATCTGGACAATGTTAGTCGTCTGATTTATAACGTTGTAGCATTACCAATAATGATAGAGCGCTTAAGTGCCAGGATTGGGGTCAGTACGGGTATGGACATCTCCTACTTCTGTTTCCTGTGCATCTTTTGGCTATTCAGTGATGAGTGAAGTAACGTGTTGAAGTCTCCAGACTGTTGCTTCTTCACTGCTTACCTGACAATGCACCTCCACGACGACCCATCCAGATCGTCCTGCTCCTCCACATAGAGCCGCACGTTTTGGTCTTGGTCCAGCTGGAACCAGTACAGGAGCCCCTCCTTATCTCTGCCAATCGGCTGTAGGCGCATCTGCTCCGGGTCTTCCTCGTTCACTACCGTCTTAAACTTGAGGTTGTCATCAAACTGGCTTTCACATAAAAACTATAAAACAGACAAACAATCAAACACAAGTAATGTATTGTACTAAGTATGGGCCTGTTACTATTATCTATTGTATACTACTGGTCTGTATGTGGGGCGGCACAGTGAGGCAGCGGGACAGCTCCATGGTTTAAGTTACTGCCAATGTTGACTTTCATAGGTCCTTCGGTTTCCTCCCACCTCCCAAAAACATACCGGTTAGTAAACTGGCTATGTTAAATTAGGCCTTGGTGCCCAGGGATGGACTGACATCTCACTCAGGGTGTATTCCTGCCCCATGTCCAGTACTCCCAGGATTGGGTCCTGAACATGATAAAGTGATTACTGAAGATGAATGAATGATATGTTTGGGCATCATTAATAACTAATTAAACAATAATAACCAAACTAAGTACATTTTACTATGTACATCACTGTATTCATTTGCTCAATTACCTTCAGCAACTACTTTATCCAGGTCAGAATCAGGGTGGATACAGAGCCTATCCTGGGAACACAGGGCGTGAGGAGGGATATATACCATGCACACACACACTCACACCCAGGGGCAATTTAGACTAGCCAATCCAGGTGTTTTTGGAGGTCGGAGGAAATTGGAGAACCCGGATGAAACCCATACAGGCATGGAAACAACAAATCTCCATTCAGAGAGTAACTCAAGATAAAGATCGAACGGGGGACCCTGGGGCTGTGAGGAGGCAACAATACCCACTGCACCACCATGCTGCCCACTAGATTCATATAAATCAGGATATAATGACCTTGCACTCTTAGGTTCTACTCTCAAAATTCTACAACAGTTTCAAACTTTTTTTTCCCTCACAGTGCTAAATAATTTGAAACTAATGTAAATATTTTGTAGACTGTTCATAGTTGCCAGTTTCTTTCAAAGCAGCACCTTAAGGATGTCAGCCTTGCACTCCACAGACATTTCTGGGTATCCTTTCCTCTCCAGCTCCCACGCCCAGGTACTGTTGAACTCCTGACACACCTATGTTTAAAATAAATAAAAATCAAGAGACAAGAGAAGATTTTGTACAAGACGAAAACTAGACCAACAAATCTAGATGTATGGATTTTAACGACACCAGGCAAACATAGTGCTAAATGTTTCATTTACCTTAACAAGATACTTCTCCCATCTGTCTGACGTCACTGACTTTCCAAGTTTGCGAAGTAACTTGACATGGAGCTCAACAAGAGGCTGTGGAACTACCAAGTCCCAGAAAGATGATCAATAAATCAATAACACATCAATCATGAATTACATGAAATTTCATGCATACAGTTGAGTGCAAAAGTTTTTCTACCCTTAAGTCATTAAGTGTGGTCCTTTCAAAATAATTTAAAATGGCATATTTTGCTTAGAGTAAGTAGTCCAGAATGTGCTTTTCATGCATTATTCTGATAAAAATCCAACTGTGTCATCTATTAGGTAGTCATTTGATGGTTGTAGTATTTCTGCAAGGACATAATCTGCTCTGCCGTCATGGGGAAACAACCAGGGAAGCTGCCTCGAAAGGGTGGAGGGATGAGGAGAGTGTAGTAATTTGTTGACATGCAGAATTAAACCATCAGAAATGTGTCTAATTGATCAAACTATACCTGTGTGTCATATGCAACACATCAGATAAGTTAATATTTCACCTGTTTTGTAAAATGGTTTGGTGCGTCTCTGCCACAAGTGCTTTCATACCCACTGAAACTTTTGTGGATAATTACAGACATTATTTGTTCTGCAGGGAGTCTCTGGCTATTAGTTACTTTTTATACATGCAAGGATACTAACCTGTATTATTGTTAACCTTTTGATGTATGACATGCTACAAGATAGTCTTATAAAAATGTTATAAACCACTATTTTAGGATCATCCGACAAAGCTCTGCCATTTTAGCCTAGACATAGTAGAAATACGAAATGTATATTTGTGCAAACAAATAGTGGAAGGGAAGTTTGACCAAGAAGTTGTGCGCATGCGCAGAAGAGACGTCCGGCGGCTCTATCCTGTTAGTCACAATGTTGCTAGCTAAAACTGAATGTAAACACGAGCCCGATTTAAAAGTATCTACACTACACTACAGAAACCATAAACTGTGCTATGTTCTTACTGCTGTTGTTGGAAGAAAAAAAAAAAAAAAAAAAACACAGCCAGTGATTGTCAATGTATATACTGAGGAAACATTTTGGTCCAGATTTGCATGTAGAGTTAAAAACAGTAGAGCCAGCAGCAACAAACCCAATGGAAAAATTCCACCTGACAGCTAGCTAGCGGTAGTGAGATGCTAGTTAATATTGACCAGAAACATCACAGAATTAGCCTAAAACAAATACTCTAACGAAACACATAAAACAAATGAGGTACATCGTCATACGTGGGGTTTATTCTTACTTAACATCCCAGAATAATGGCTTCTAGCTTGTTATAGACTAACAGTAGATTAAATACAGAAAACTAGCATGCTAGCCAAGAGCTGTGTTTCTCACTCCGTTAGCTAGTTACTGTAGTACACTGTTTCCTGCTCTAATACACCTGATTGTCCGCTCTTTAACAAGTCCTTCGCGTTGTTACAACGTGTATTAGATCTGGGGAAAGATCAAATGTGGAGTTAATGATGTATAAGACACTGAACTAGAACAGCACCACGAAGATGAGGATGATGACGATGATGATGATGGAGAGACCCTCTCTATATACCCATCCACAACGTCGCAGTAAAATGTCCTTTTCCCCCCTCACCTGATGATGTATCCTGCAAGTATCCCTCCATCTGCGGGAAAGTCATTTCAGGCAGATCCAGAGCTGCACCGTATCGCTCTAAAAACGAACAAACGACAGCAAAGCTCGGACATAAACCCGGAGGAAGACCCGCTACAGCTACCGGAGCAGCCATTTTCCCTACCCGGGTTACACTATAGAGTGAGATTAAAGCCAGGGAGGACCGAGGCCTGCCCACAATTCACCGCGACGGGGAAAACATCACTACCAGATCGCGTTGTGGATCACTCGGTGATTACAACTTTCAGAAAATGCGTCATGCATAAACCGATTTGGTGATGTAAAGTGTTGTGGCTACCAATAAATCCAGCAATCACGACAGCACAGGCAACCTTGTTTCAGTGCTGCGCCGCTGAAATACCACAAAGCCCATTATAATGTTTCTGCATTTTATCATTTAACAGTACTAATGATCAATAATTATTAGTCTCGTGAACCCTTGCTGACTAGGAAGAGGATGGAAACCATGCTGTCTCCATGTGGGCGTTTCCTTTCTCCCACCGGTATTTTAATAAACCCCGCCTTCCTGCGCTGCGACCGGCTCGCTGTGAATCTGTCCAATCCACGGGCTGCCTGTCTCATGATCAGTAGCCAATAGAATACATAGGTGTGTCCCTACGTCAGCGCCGGAAGTAAATTTCCAAAGCGATGAATGAGCTACCGATGGCTACCGTTACTAAGACAGATTCGTTGCATAAAACGGAATGTTCCTGAGTTTTCTATGATATGAAATGCCATACTCAGATGAATAAATGACTTGATAAGGTCGGAAAATGTAAAGATTTAAAATTTGTAGTCTTTTTTTATACGAACTACAAGTCCCTTAGAGCAACACGAGAGTCGTGAGACGGATTGTAACATCCGGGCACTTTGACTGTACGTAGTTAACTAGCTAGCTATTCAAAGCCACGATTAATCACAATTTTTACCTCTACTAAAATAGCTGCATCATTATATCACTATAGTATAGCAATATAATATACATAAAGTATTTATCTAAGCACCGCCATTGCTTTCTAAGAAAAACTAGCCACATATTGACGTAAGTTGTTTGCTAGCCACCAAAGTCAACTGGGCCGATTAAGTACCACCTGATTGGATGCTGATAATGACGTCACCGAGGGGGGGGGGCGTGTTAGGCAGTCACGGCCATATTTTTATGATGATGTTTCAGCAGCTCAGAGACGGTGAAACTACATAACCAAAGCGAGAGGTTGAGTCTATCAAGAAAGCAGAACCGCCGTATACTGGGGTAAACAATGTCTTTATTCGCATGAAATTAGTCTGTTGTAGAAAGCTGTCTCTTTTCCTGTTGTGCTAATAGTAAAGTCTCCCCTTTAGTCTTATGACTAGATAGCACAAGTCATAAAATGTCATTTATTCAGTTACAGGAGAGAGCAGTCATGTCATCCCCGGAAATTGCATCTCTGTCCTGGGGCCACATAAAGGTCAAAGGTTGTACTTCTTCCTACAAAGATTGCAAAGTGTGGCCAGGTGGCAGTCGAGAATGGGACTGGAGAGAGACTGGGACAGATGTGAGTGCCAATTCACTTCAGGAGCAACTAACTGATATTACTGATATTACACTTCTTCCCCTTGCTTACATTAAACAGACACTTGCCTCTATCAGCACTGATGCATTTCAGTTACAAAACCCCTCATGATCCCACATCTTGGAGTGGGATGTTATTTTTTAAGGGGAAATATTTTTGTGAGAGTTGAATTTTTCCCCACTTGCTGGCTCACAAACTAATGCCAGCAAGGGATAGTGCAGAAGAAAGACACGACTAGAGAAACAACAAATAAATAAATAAACAGATAGATAGATAGCAGTCAAGATTAACATCCCAAAAGCTGTAGTAGCCGTTAACATAATGCATGTTGGGTATTGTAATCAATTCCAAATGCGAAGTGATAAAATGCTTTGTGACAGAAAATATGAAATAACATGAAAAACTAGTTGTATATTTACCATAAGGTTCCTTCAGAGCTTCCCACGTGATTTCTCTACAAGTCACAATATACATTCTTAAATGTGAGCCTGTCAATTAGATAGTAATTACGTTTCAGAATACCACAGAAACAGCAAGGCACCATTTTAAATGCCACGTGTGTCTCAGCATTATCCAGGTGTCCAGCCAGCCGACCTGGAGGAAATCCTGAGGAAAGGAGTTCAGATGCTGGTCATAGGAAGAGGAATGAGTGAAGCATTACAGGTGATTTCAATGACCGGTCTTAAAATATAACCAGACAAAGATGAAGAGATTAATACTCGCCTGTGGGTTTTTTTCCCTAACCCCTGGATGGTTTGAGAGGAAACTGGATTAACTGTTATGGTCTTGCTGCCACAGGTGCCTCCTTCTACAGTGGAACATGTAAAGAAACAGGGCGTGGATGTAAAGGTACTGCAGACTGAGAAGGCTGTGAAAGAGTACAACATCCTTGCAGGACAGGGGGCTAAAGTGGGAGGAGTTTTCCATTCCACTTGCTGAAGATGCCAAGCCAACTGCACAGGGTCTTCCATCTCAGCTGCGTGCAAAAAATCTAAAGCAATGCACTAACTTTTGTTATTTAGTTTTCATGAAAAGGCTGTTCAAATATTCTTTAATTCTTTAATAAAATTACAGTATTTACAACATACAAAAGACAAGGTTTTATGACGTAAAAACTACAGATCAATATTTTCTGCCAAAATAAAATCAACGTTAAGGAAAAAAAAGCTGTTGATTCATTTGTTGGCGTCAGGTTCAGCTCGGTACTCAATTCCTCTCCTACAGATTTGTCTCTTAAAGTCCGAGGTCAGCGCCGAGTAGGTTTTGGCATGATGAAGACCTTGACAGGCTTGCTGAGGTTGATGTTGCCCTCGATTGAGCTTTCGGTTGTTGGCAGGCTTTCTGTGCTGTCATCCCAGGCTGGTTTGGGGGCAGCCAGTTTACTGCTGTAGGCCAGGAGCAACCGCACCTCGATCTGCGATGGCTCTGCGAGAGTCATAAGAACAACAGAAAGCAAGAAGAAGGAAATTATGGAAATTATTTCATTCATTCATCTTCAGTAACTGCTTTATCCTGGTCAGAGCCTATTCCAGTAACACTGGGTGCAAGGTGGGATAATTCCTATCAGTCTATCACAGGGAAACACACATTCACACACTTATTCACACCTAAGCGCAGTTTAGAGTAATCTGTCCGTTTTCCTGCATGTTTTTGGACACTGGGAGGAAACCGGAGAACCTGGAGGAAGCCCATATGAACACAGGGAGAAAATGCACAACAGTAACCTGAGTCAGGAACAAGTCAGGGACTCTGAAGCTGTGAGATGGCGGTGTTACCAACAAACGTGCTGCCCGTCTCAGGAAATTACTTCAGCAAATATATAATATTACGGAGTCAATTAAGTATAAACTGTGTATCAGATAGATGATCACATACTGGGATGTCAGGACATCATATTAACTCGGAAAGGGACACGCCGCTAACACAAAGGAGTACGGTGTACACTTAAAACCTTGTTCACCAAAAAGCTTTTTTCGGTACAAATATTTCACTACTCTCTCTGTGTATTAGAGAAATGGCTCGACACCCACACATTCAAAACGATTCTGGCAAGAACCACATTCTCTGGCCTAGATGCAATTCTATTTATATCGGTGTGGCTGCTAGGATTTCATTCCCTATGCTCTAATAATCTCGCAGCAGAAAAGGATTTACCTCTTTCTTTTAGAAAAACACACTCATGAAACCCCTAAGGACAAAAAAACAGTACGCATCTATTAATTTTTCCCAATTTGCCTACAATTTCATTAACTCTCTCTTAAGTTCGAAACAGAAGTTTGCTGCCTTGCTGCCGTAACAGATAGGTGTCTCAAAAAGCAGGACGTTCGACTGAAGGCATCTTCTAAATACATTCGTTTCGAATGACCTTTTAGGATAGCATTTATGGTAACATTACGTGATGTCAGTACGCCGTGTAACTAAACCAAAAAGTTAGCTAACAGATGCCTCACAAATCATATCAAACAAATTTATTTGGTTACAGTCGCGGGCTTTATAAGACAGTACAATGTTTATTTCTTGGTAACTTTTCATAAATCTAAGCAAAAAAGCTTATATTTGTATATGAAATTACTTTTCTGTGAATTTCCGTCCACCATCTTTTCTTATTTTTTTTGTTCCTTGAGGGAGCTGCTGCACAGATTTATGGGTAAAAGGCAGCATCGAGCTACATACATTGATGTTGCCTTCAACTGGGGGAAGTTAAAGCATCTTAGAAGACATGAAACGAGAATTTGATCAGTTTTGGACGGTCCTTGATGCCTCACTGTCTTGTTCGACATCCTCCTGAGGCAGCATTTTCCCCATTTCAAATGCACCCAATATCCGGCAATCATGACTAAATTCCAGGAAAGTACTCGAGCTGTAGAAATGATCAAATGGGAATAATCTCACCTGTCCAGGCTGAATGGGACAGATACACCTGAGTGATAAGTCGCGTCCTTCCTGGTCCTGGTGTCCTAAAATCTCCAGGTTTAGGATGAATTATGTGTGACTGTCCATCTGGGTAGAGTACCTGTAGAAGGAAGTAGGAGAGGGAGAAAAGACTAACATTTACTACAGGACATGAAATACAATCATTTTATGCCTCATGCCCCTAAAATGCTGACTCAACAATGAAAGAACCCTGACCTGCACTTTAACTGTAGCTTGTGGGTCTTGTACATGTTCCAGAGTGGCATCAATGTCTAATGCCAGCACTAAGCCAGAGGTAAACCGCAGCGGGTTGTCTGACTCTCCCGTCGGCTCAATAATTGTAGCTGAAGCTCTGTGGATCTGGAAAACCCCAAACAACAGAGTTTTAGAAATGCATTGTAGGAAATAATATTTGCTGCCACAATTTTTCTTCTAAAGAAACACTTTGATGTGAATGAACAGACCTGCTCTGGGAGTTTGAGGTGAGTGAATCTGCTCTGTCTCAGAGTGGTCTGGAGGATCTTCACTAAGTCCAGCGGTTTGCAGGCTACGAGCCTGGGCATCAGTTCTAGAAGCTTCTCCACAAAACTGTCCTGAAGGTGGGGCAGCTCGGTCATGAAGAGCCTGTGTGGAGGCAAAAGAAGGCTGTTTAGATCTGATGGAATGGCAAACAAAAAGACCAGGGTGTGCTGTTAAGCATCACAAGGTGATTAAGAAAGTTGACTATTTTCTAAGTTTGTCACAGTTAATGTTGTGCACCAATCATGAGATTAAGTTAGCTTCTGTTATCACTTATGTTATAGCAGCCATAAAGGGCCTCTCTGTTTTTCCTCCCTCTTGAAGTTAATAAGACTAACTTCCTCTGTCCTCAAGACTCCTGTGGCAGAAAATTTACAAAGCGCTGACACTGGAGACTCCTTCCATAAATTTTAAATAAATATCTCCTTACAGAAAACTTCACCTTATCAATGGTTATATCTCTTTCTTTGTTAAATAATATGATTTTTATATCTGCTTATTATTAGACTTAGAGTATGCAGAGCATCCACCATACAAGTCCCTGTGAATGAGCTGTTACTATAGAAATTATAACAAGCACATTTAACACAAACCTGTGATCTGCCTTGCAGTCAGAACTGCTGCCACAGCTGCTGTTAGGGAAAATTAATCTACAACATTTGAGCAAATTCCTACTCGTAATTAATACTGTTAACACAGTCACATTCACTGAACAGCCAGTCCCACCTGTTCACCTTCCTTGTTGCTACACTCATTGGCCATTTTATTACCTGTGGTCATCATACAGGTGGATTTTGTAGGTATACAACAAATAGTGATTGTTGCTATGTACAATTTGTTAGCACCCCACCTTGCCAATCAGTGCTGAGTTCATGGAGAGTGAATCTGCAGCACAGCTGTGACACTTCATATCACTGTCATGTATCATACCTCTGAAAGGACTCCACTTCCTGTAGGAACTTCTCACACAGTCCGAGAAGAGGTTCAACCCTGTTAAAGAAAAGCGGGTCAGTATGATTCTATGGTTACTATCAATTTTTATTTTTGAATATTGACAATACAGCTGCATCGATTCACAACAGGGTGTACTTTGCAAAAGTTAGGAGGTGATGGTGACTGAATCAGTCCACTGGGCTCTGAATCAGTGAAGTAAATTAATGTTCCTTGGCACCGTGCTTCTCTCCCCAATGTAGAAGTACGTGTCGAACTGTTTTTTTAATCCCAGTCCTGCCCACAATGCTTTCTAATTCACTTAATTGGTTCCCAAAATGTAATTTAAACCACAGCGCCCCTGACCAGAACAAAGCATTTACTGAAGATGAATGAATGCTGTAAAAAAGTCCAATATGTGTAGACTTTCAGTTCCAGTCAAGAGAGGGTGGTCTCTCGAGCCTCAAAACTAATTGTTTAAAATTAAAACGTTTGCACAATGCTAAATTGTAAAGCACTGAATCACACTGAAGTGTGGCTACTTTAAATATACCTTTCATGTACAGGATTGTAGATCACACAGAGATGTACATCATATGATATTGTCTTAGAAGGAGAATCATACACTCCTGCCTGATAGTGAAGTGTGTGTGTGTTAGCAGTTCTGACCCTCGTTTGGTGCGGGCAGTAAGAACGAGTTGTAGTGCCTTGGCTTGCAGTCGCACATTATGAATAGTTGCCACCTGACGCGTCTCCAGTCCGCTGTATAAGAATTCCAACTTATACGTCTCTTCCAGGATCTAATATACGTTCACAGACACACACGGACACACACACGTTCAATATTCACAGGGGACAAACAAAACTATAACAACGTCAGAGAAAATACATTTATATTTTTGTATTATATTTAAGTTTATATTCAGCTTCATTTTGTTTTATTCGATGAATTCAGGCAGGTAAATGAAAAAAAAATCTGAATATAATCATTTACTGCTACATTAAATTTGGCTACATTAAACATTTTATTGTTCTTTGCAGTGTGTGCACACGTGTGTGTGTGTGGAGGTACCTGCTGTGCAGCAGTGGATGCCATGGCATTTTGCTTCAGACACAGAGGCACAGCCATGTTCCACAGCTTCTCTTGTAGAGCCTGGTGTGTAAAAATGAAATACACCGTACATTTTTCTAAAATCTTACGCATGCATTGGTATCATTCACTGAAAATGACCAAGCTCTTTGGTTCACTATAACATTTGACTTGACACTAATATATTTTTCAATTTGTAGGACGTTTACTTACACTGAGTTCATGGTACAAGGGAAAAGACAGATCAAGTAAAAATATAAAATCCAAAAGAGATTAAACATTAAAAAAAGATTCAAATATTTTTATCAGGTATAGAATTCCAGAGCTTAGGGCTGTATTAACTTAACGCTGACATTCATGCTCCATGAGAAACCCACCTTCATAAGTAGAAGCTGACAGTGCAGGTACGTTGCACAAAAATCTGCAGATCCAGCCAGCTCCGTCTGCAGCATCCCAAGCCTCTGCAGGTCTCTGTGTGAGGAAGAGATGGGATAAACATCAGCAAACGCTTCATCAAAACAGTCACAGGTGACTGACTGAGTGTAACCCTGTGTTTCAGACCTGATGGTAAAGTCGAGCAGGTCTAGAGCTCCAGGTGAATCCAGGTTATGCAGGATGCTGACTCGAGCCAGGCTCTCCTGGAGGAACTGCTGCGCTGACTCAAGGCTGCAAGACTCCATTCCTGATGAGTCCGAGCCCAGAGCCGCCATCTGCTTCCTGCCTGGTAACTGAAAGTGGAGACAAGATCACATGAAAGAGAAAGACAATGACATGATAATAGGAATATAATAATGCCTTAATGGCAATGATTTAAAAACTTCAAAATCACACCCTGAGCTGAGGCACCAGGTGTGATAGGCTGTCACGCAGGTAGGCGTAGTGCCGGAATGTGTGGTCTGAGAACAGGGCTGGCATGGTGGGACAAGACTTCGCTGCATTAAACACCAGCACTAAAACGGCAATGTCTGATGAAACCCATATCAGGAAAAATCACCATGTAAAGGCTATGAATTATGTTTTGCTTCAATGTATTTTCAACCCATAATTAAACCCATTTTGACATAGAATAGAATGTACTCAGAAATGAGATGTGCTGCAAAGTAGGAATGTAACGATATATTGTGCGACAATAAATTGCAATACAAATTTATGACAATTCAAATCGATGAAATAAAAAAAAAAAATCGTGATTATTATCAGGCTGCATAATCTCTTAGTTTTTCCTAGCTATAATTGCGTTGTTTAGACAGCAGATGGCACAATAACGTACAATAGCGGGAATACGTGTGACTTCACCCTAGGTGGAAGTAACACAGCTCTAATGCCGTGGAAAAAAAAAAAAACACAAAAAAAACAGATCTGAAATTGGAAACAGCTGTTGTGGGACTGTACAAATAGATTCAACAAGAAATCAGAGCTCTCTTTTTACAGACTGCTGAAAGCTAAAGAAAAGAGAAGCAAATGGAGGTAGTAAAAATGTTCATAAAAGTTTATTAAGAAAAGGCCTATTTGTTATTAACTTTTTTCATTTTTAATCAAAGGAATATTTTAGTCAATAGGCTAATATATTTTACTCCAACCTTTACAAATGTGAGTAAAATATTATTGTTGATTATTAAGAAAATGAAACAAATGGGGGTTTATTTAATTTAACAAAAGGAATATTTAAGTTGATAAAGACGACGCTGCATTTTTTTGGTAACAAAATTTTCTTAATTTAATATTTTTTTCAAAAAATATAGTGGGAAAATCAAATCGTGAACCCAAGACCATGAACCAAATCAAATCGTGAATTAGGTGAATCGTTACATGCCTACTGCAAAGTAAAACAAATACATGGCTTAGCTGACCAAAAAAAGCCAGGTGCACTTCAAATGAAATACACTGAAAAGTACTCTAGACAAAAAAAAGTTCAATTTTTTTCTTCTAGAACTTCACTGTTCTGTATTTTTGTCTTCTTTGAATAAAAAAATGACAAAAAAAGAAAATGGAGCTGAACTGGGCAGGATACATGCAGGATCATCCATGTCCGGCTCGGGAGTGTCGAAATACGGGTGTGTGCTCAGGAGCTCAGGGACAATGGGCAACACCAGAGTGGGGTGACGAGCTCCTAGAAACTTCAAACATCTGCAGGGCCGAATAAAGAAAGATAAAGCATGGTGTAAAAGAGGCAGAAGAGGCATTTTAAAAAACAAACAAATCACTAGTTAGTGCTAATTGCATTGCGGTACAGAAATATAGTTTGTACACTCACTTCCACACTGAGTTGCGGTCAGTTGGATACTTGGCAAGGTTCTTCAGCAGTTCCAGCAGAGCCAGCTGGATACACTCTTTAGTCGAGACGTTCGTGTAACACAACAACTCATGCAGAGCTTCTCGGATGTCTCGTGATGAATCCTGAATGCATAACAATAAAGTTTCTTAATTATATAAATCAGCCAAAAGCCATCTATTTCTGATGCTCATAGATATTTGACAGTACACAATTCACAAGATTATTACCAAATAAGGTAAATCCAGCATTGCTTTATCAGTCCCCTGATTGTATATATACTCCCCAGCCACTTTAATAGGAACTTGTTCTTGATTCTAAGATTCCTGTTCTTGGCTGGCAG
>JAOTRR010000034.1:8004753-8014918 GCA_028570945.1 Gogo arcuatus
TCTTCAGTATTGTTCTACAATGTAGAAAATAGTCAAAATACAGAAAAATCTATGATTGAGTAGGTGTGTCCAAACATTTGACTGGTACCGTATATATGTATGTACATGTGCAACATGGGACTGTGATTTCATCAACAGTGGCAAGCAACAAGCAACAATTCTCTTAATTCTGTGCAAATTAGGTATGGCGCAGTAAAGTGACAACTGGCTCAAATGATTCCTTGTCCAATCCTATGATGTGTGCTCCTGAGATTTCTTCAGTGCCCCATTCACAACTTTAGTTCCTAGCTGCAATTAGTTCCCATTTACTGTTTGACGGGCAAAAATGGAAGACAAACTGATAACTGTGCTTAGCTAGTATGAGAATCATGTAAATCAAACATCCAATTTTCACAATGATTAGTGCATTATTTAATTTGTGATTAACCACTTAATTTTAGATGCTCCATCCATCCATCCATTCATAGCTACTACAGTTTCAAATTGGAATGCTGGACAGTGCACACTCACAAGCGATAACAATAGAAGTCACAACATGCCCACAAAAGACAAACTACAAGCTACACAAGCGACTTGTCACTTGCTAGTGTGAACATAGGGTTACAGAAATAAAAATGCCAAAAATGCCATTTCTGTATTATTTTGTTAACCAAATAACCAAACCCTGGCAATTTGTTCATTGGCAATTCCTACTCACTGCTTATACAACGATAAAGGCCATCATATTAACACTTCCTTTACTATTGCAATTAACATTTCAATGAGACAAAAAGGAATTACTGTACTTACAGCCTACTGTAAATGGAAATGTTTGTGTGTGTGGGATAGAAACTTACTACTGGCATCACCGTTAATGCTACCTGAGGCCAGCTCAGGGTCAGTGGAGTTGCTTGACGTGTGTGAGCGCGAGTCCAAGGCAGTGAGTGATTGGA
Source organism: Gogo arcuatus (assembly GCA_028570945.1). NCBI lineage: Eukaryota > Metazoa > Chordata > Actinopteri > Siluriformes > Anchariidae > Gogo > Gogo arcuatus. The sequence continues at coordinate 8,005,686 of JAOTRR010000034.1, forward strand.
GCATGCTCAGTATGCTGTTGGAAGAAGGGAACTGCAGGTACTTCTCAGGTACATAACCCACATGACCCGCCTTATTCCGTGCCTGCACACAACACAGACGCACACATCTCAAACTGTACTATAATCAACAGCTTGTTTGCATATGACGTCACGTCATTGATGGGATTGCTGTGGCATGAACCTCAGATGGGGGACAGGAAGTCTACAAAGGAAGCACTATCACAAATTCTCAAACGCTGAAGGTTTGCATCATTTACGGTTGCTCAAATCGATCAAACCGAGAAACCACAAGGAGCTTATGTTGTGATTTTCTATTTATACCTTCCTCTCGTAATATTATCTAAACTAGCACAGTACAGGCTTCCCTCCATCTTATTCATTCTGCTTTTCACTTCCTGCCACCCCATCTGGAATCACGTGACTGCAAACAACCTGCTAACTTGATTAATGTATTTTAATTTGTACCACAGTGCTGCTGAATTCTGGTCAGAAGTTATGGATTAATATTCAATCACAGTTCTCCTCTCACATTAACATTAATGTTCTTGTTCTGATAGGTTATCGTTTCTATAGTAAGAGCTAATTTACAGGGACTTGTATGGGGAAAGCTTCATATAACATAAGACTAATAGTAAGTGGATTAAAAATGTTATTTAACGAAAAACTGTATCAATCATTAATATGGAGAAGCGTTCTGTAAATAGAAACTTTATGGAAGGAGTCTCCAGTGTCAGCACTTTGTAATAGTCAGAGGTAAGATCAGGGTGGTAACTGTAACTCACACCACTGTGTCGTTGATTATTTTCCTATATCATCACGCCGTGTTGTGTTTTACCATTACTTAATGAATTTATTCCTAAAAGAAGCAGTTGGTTTCTGGTAGTTACCAGCAACACGTCAATGCAAAATAATATACATTTATTTAAAAAGAGTTATGACCAAAAAAAAAAAATGCATGGAATGGAGTGTGCTACGGTTCAGGTTTAAATATGTAGGGTGTTTACTTTGACCCAGTCTTCCATGTCTCCATCCTCTATGACCTCCAGCACCTCGTGCTCATCAATGGTCAGCTCGTCTGGCTGAGACGCCTGAGAGAGAGAGAGAGAGAGAGAGTGTGAGTGAGTTATGCAGAGTTAAGAGTGTTTAAGTATGTCTGAGTGCAAACATACATAAGCGTTACATCAGAAAGCCTCTAAAGAACAAACAGACATTCTGTGTGTTTTAATCCCACTTTAAACAAATCCTCGCTGGTTACTCCTCGTGACTCGGAAATGCACGACTGCATCTGCGTCACACTTACAAGTGGCTTCTTACAGCACATGTGGAGCAGATTTTTCAGAATACACTTTCTTTTGTCAAAAATAGATTTATTAGATATTTGTATCGTTTATTTCCTTTACACTATACACAGAATCATTTTGTGATAACCAGCTGATTAGCGAACTAGCGGACATTCAAAATAGCTAGGTTGCTTACTAGCTAGCATTTAGTAGCACAAAGCAATGACGTTACGTCTGCTGTCATGTCCAGATGGACCTGAATACATAAAACCAAACCTTAAAAAAATATTTTCATTGCCTCTGTGTACAATTACAAACAGCTTTACCAATATTTTTTCCTCTTTTGAAGGAGAAATTGTGTCAGATGACAGAGTCTACAGAGACTCGATAATGTAGGCCTCCCATGGGTCATTTAACACACTTCATTTGAGCTGATATGGTTTTGTAATGACTCTTAAGATTGTAACTAGGATTGAACCAAGGCTGAAATGGAGAGGAAAGCTGACAAGGGCGTGTTAGAAACCGTGCTGGAACAATACACAGAACAAAGAAGAGTGTATATATGTGTGTGTTGTGTTACCTTGTAGGAGTAGAGCACTTTACACGTGAGTGGATAGTTCCTCAATGTTCCTGAAGGACTAGAGCTGCTATCATCAAATTGCTCCATGTTCTCCTCCAGTTCCTCGCCTTCGTCTCGGTCCAAGTCCACTGTAGTCTACAAAGACACAACAGCCAAGCTCATTTAGAAAATGTTCTCACAAAAACCTGACTGTCCTGAGGCGTTTGAATGCTGTTTGCACACCTGTTGTCAGAAGAGCTGGAAGGTTAGCTTAGTGGGAAAATGTCTGACAGAATAAGGTCACGTCTTTATCGGTCATTGGGACGCGGTTTTCTACTCCAGTTCCCACCCAACTGACTGGCCATGCTATTGGACTACAGCAGATCAGGTGACCATGACCCCACCCCACCCCCACTGACCACAACAAAACAAGTAGGTAAATCAGAAAGATTAAACGCAAGTCAGAAGGATTAACAGCGGGTGAAACAAACAGTCCCTGGGCATCTTTGCTAGAATAACACCAAGTAAACACTCTAATGTTGACATGGTAAAATACAAACATTTAAAGCACTTTATATTTAATGTGATACACGAGGCAGTGCCTGGAGTCTTATCTGTCCTTTACGGCATTTACATACAAGTGCCACCTGGACTGTGAATGAATGAATGAATATGCAAAGAGGTGATTTAAGGGCACTGGTGTTCAAAAAAGCTTCCATTTATGGAATTAATTCTGTAACAAAAGTTATTGAACAAATGTATCATTTGTAAGCAAATAGAATGAAAATAAACGTAATTAAAAAAGTCCATTCAGGCTGTTTACACAGTAGGCATTTTTTTCTACAGAAGTAAAACTGGCCAATATATATGAAAAAAGAAAGGTTCTTTCCCAATATCAAAAAAAGAGAAGTTCGCACAATGTGCCTGAGAAGCAGAAAATTAAGAGGAGCGCTTATGCGACTAGACATCATTTTGACCACTGTCTGTCTGTGGCCTCCAGATACCAGGTCCAGAATGTCCCCAAATTAACAAATTTGTTATGTATAGCTACATTGCAATGTTAAAATTGACAGTGAAATATCTCTGACTGAACATATCATTAAGCTGCTCATATTTACTCATTAAAAAGACTTGAAAAATGAAGAAAAAAAACCACGGACTGACAAATGGACCAACAGTGAAGTGCAGGCTTTATTGAGCATATATGCGAAATACAGCGCAATTTTGATGCGTCTAAGTGAAATATAAAAATCTTAATTAAACTAAACGTTCTTGTCCATGTTTTTTTTTTAGCTATCACGTAAGAAAATCCTTAGCCTATAAAATAATAATCCACACTATCATGTTGGATAAACATATTTAAGCAATCACTAACTATTTTCCACCACAAATTTGCTCCTTATAATGTAAAATAAATAATTTACTGTCAGCACTTAACACTTTTGGTCTCCCCAATTCTACGACACAGTAGAGTGATTCGTTTCTAACATGCAAAACATGAAATGTGACCGAAGCACACCACGTGAAAAAAAGTGGATACGTTTAAATCATAATATTGCTAGATTGCTTATTTCACAGCAAAACAAGAATGTTGGTGGATAACGCGTACATTCATATAAAAACAACAAACTAGTGACGTCGCTATAGCAACCGCCAGCCGGCTTATGTCACTTCAGCGTTCCTACTGGCGAATGAAAACAGAAAAAAGCCCTTCAAGGTATGTCGCTCTCAGGGGAGCTCCCTAGGGGGTAATTCCTCTCAATAAGTCCCTAGAACTGTTTGGTCCGAAATCACCTACTTACTTTTGGAGGGAATTCAAAATCGACATTCTAGTTTTTTTTTTTTTTCAGGTCATAGTATTCCAAACGCCGGTTTACTGTGTCTAGCATTTCCTGATTTTGACCATAGCCTATTATGAGTATGGATTTACTTCACTATTGAGTATCTATGCCTGTTCCATGACCTTGGTTATGAATACTGACTATGTTTATGGTTTAATCTTTAAACAGCACTAACATATTACTAACTATATTTTTCTGACTTTTTCTTTAGCAGTCCCTATTTCCAATATTCACCTCTACCATAAGTCCTCCGCTCACTTGTCTGTCTCTGTCTGTCTCGCCCTTATTTGCCCTGCTATATTTATTCTCTCTCTCTCTCTCTCTCTCTCGCTACGTGCTGCAAGCTGACGTGAGGTGAATACTAATTGAATTGAAAGGACAGTCCAGAGAAAGAGCTCAGAATCCAAGACAAGAGATGAACACACTTCTAAAATCTGACCTCATTCTTTTCCCGTCCCCGTAAAAAGAATAGATTTTTTGTTTAGTTTTGTTTAGCAGACAATCAGTCTGTAATCCCCAAATGGTTAAGCCAAGGTGATGGTGGTAAGGAAATCTTCCTCAGACAGGGTTAGGAGGAAGTAATCCAATTATTCATGCCGGCTACTATCCATGTTTTTAAGTCTCGGTTCCGCTCAAGCTTTCTTTTTTCTCACCTCAGCGGGTGTGTGTAGAGACAGATTTCTATCAAATGGCTTTGCTTAAAGTGCTAAAGAAAGAAATTGAAATTGATACACTAGTTATTACTGCAAGCTTGTGGGCCTCAGGATATGACATGAACTTGAGATTGTAATGATGTGTGGCACTGGACCATCGCCTGTGATTATAATGTAATCAGCAGATGGCAGCAGTGTGTGGGGAAACACTGACGTCTTCTCACTCTAAGGCTCATAAGCATCATGAAGGAAGCGTTCATCATTCAGCCTGTCGTTTCTAATGAGCGGCATTCTTCTCTCATCACCTGTGTTATCAATCCTCAACAATCTTTCAACTCAGCACTGCCATGAAAGCATGATGAATCATTACTGCAATGGAGAGTGGAAAGTAAAGCCGCCCCCTCTGTCTGAATGCTAGTGTCACCTCGACATCAGCAAATGCACTGCCATAGTGTGTGTGTGTATGTGAGCAAGGGGTTATAGCGAGTGCTGATCTGTCTTAGACTCGTGTGTGTATTTGTGTGCCCAGTGTTTGTTCAGATACGTTGTAGTGAGCAACCTTCCAAGTTCCTGCAGTGTCTCATTTCAAACTCTATTCACTGTATAGGCTGCATAAACAAATCCCTCTCAAATCCTTGACCATCATCAGTCCACTGTGGACATGTTCCAAATCAGACACCCTAATCACTATGTAGGCACATAAACACCTTCACATCTCAGCAGTATCAATCTACTGTGAATGACTTTATAGATGGTATTGTTTTTAAATGGTACACTGCATCATGGGAACAATTTCAAGACTGCACTAGATTTTGTCTTTGGTTTTGGAGAGAAAATGGTGCACTCGCAAAACACTGCACTAAATAGTGATTAACGTGTATGGTTCGGGACATGTCCATCGTGGACTGATGATGCTACTGTCTTCACGGAGTTGTTTATGTGACCCGTATAGTGAACAGGGTGTGAGGGTTGTGACATGGACTGATTATTCTGAGAACTTTGTAATGCTGTTTAAAGTGTGCGGTTTGGGACAAGTCCACAGCAGTGTGACGTGTAAAGTGAACAATGTGCGCATTTTGGGATATATCCACAGTGGATTGATTATGCCGATGCCCTTATGATGCTCTCAGTGCGGCCTATGATTTAAAACACGTCCACAGTGTACTGATAATAGTGAGATGCTTGTGATTTCTCATGTAATGAACAGAGTGTGATTTGGAACACGTCCACACTGGACTGATAATGGGGAAATGTTTACGATGGTGTATATCCGCCACTATATTTGGGTGCTACATAGCGATCGAGTTTCAGGAACATTAAATAGAGGAAAATTTTCAAAAATTGTTGTATTGAGACGGGGTTGTGTTGGTTCTTGAGCCTGGATTACCGACAGGGTTATTATGGGATGGCAGAGAGCAGTAACAGGGAAAGGAAACTGGAAGTTGCAGTAGTTTGGGAATACAGAATAATTAAGTATATGAAGAAGTGCTTACTGGGAGCGAGGGATCGTGGGTAGTGAGGGTGGGCAGCGATGCCCAGCGCTCATTCTCCAGCTCCTCCATGACTTGATTCATGGCGCTCTTTAGCCACGTATCCACGGAAACGCCCACCTGTCTGAGCAGGTCCAGGCGAGCCTCTGCTTTGAGCTTCACCGTCTGGTAGATGGAGAAATAGAATGAACATCAGTATACACACACACACACACACACACAGAGGGAATTTCTTTCAACCACTTTTACAGAAGTATGGCGCTTCATCAAGCTTGCAAACGACTCTCACTTGCGGCCTTCCAGAAGTTTCCATTCACAGTGAAATTTAGAAGAAAAGGCACACAAGTCTGCCACCATTTTTTTTTTTCAAAAGAAGCGTCACTCTTTAATAATTAATGCTAAGTACACTTCCTGTCAGTTCGTGACTGACAAATGCCGACAACGTCTTGTTTTTGTGACCGACGACCAAAAAACACCCAAAGCTTAATATTCACACGCTGACCTTTTTCTTTCTTCTTTAATTCCTCTCCTCACCAATGGTTATCCATTAGCTCCTAATGGGGCAATTAAATATTCATCGGAGACTAATGGAGGTAGGGAGAACTTATTTTAGCTGAAGAAAGAGAAACATTAAAGCAGTTCCTTTCATGGTGCTTCACGGAGAGCTCTCCATTAGAATGTGCCCTTTAACCGCAGCAATGGTCTTGGGAACATAAATACTGTAACTACATTACGGACTTTGATACAACATTGCGCAGAATTCAACTGGCTAGTTCTCTCCATGTTTGTTTTGTAAATTCTAGCAACTTTTTTGCATTCGGTCTGACTATTCTTGGTAGACTCCAAACAAGCAGCCTAAAAGTTGCATTTCAAAGTACTCTTTTATTCTAATCACCAAATTATAATGTAAACATTCCTCACCTACTATGTTATCTACATGTTTTTTTTAAATTTCTTATTATCATAAACCAATTCCTGTTTTAATCAGGTGCCATTCACAATGGTGTCCCTCAATAATTTTGCTCCACTACACTGTCCTGCTTTACCAACTTTGTCTAAATTATTAGTACAGTGCTGCTTACATCACTAGCTAAACACTCAACTAACTAGTGAGTGGAACTGGAATGTTAGTGTTCAGATTTTGCTGAATGACACCCAATATTTTTTTCTCTCCAATGAATATCTGACTTTATGTAGCTAGCCACATTCGACAGCAAGCTAGCTAAAATTAGGTAAACGGAATGAGACCTACACCAATCAGAGATGTTCAGCATAGGTAGCTCTACTCTTCCAGTGATGCAGGAAAGTATGTAAACTAAAAATGTTTATGGAACTACAAAGTTCCTGAGTTCGAGAAAACACCACCTCCAAATCCTTACCTCGGCTTTACGAATGTGTTCTCTGGCCTCCTCTATTTTGAACTCGAGGTCATTGCGGCTCTGTTCTGTGGGAGGAGTCCCCTGTCTCTCGCACTCCTCCAGCGTCTGCAATTACAAACCCATCACTGATGGTCAATACGCATCGCCTACCAGCCTCGCACTCAGTGGTGACCTCTACAGATGTGGAGCTTCAAATGGAAACAACTTGGAACTGTAACTGAGCTTCTACCCACCAGTGTATGGTTTTCCATGTCACTGTAAGTAAACAGTATCCCAAGTAGGCAGGAAATCACCCAATTGGCTAACACCTGGCCAATGCTTGCTTTAACTCTACATTAGTAAGAATACGCAATGAGTTAATAAGAACCTATAAAGGGCTTTCCTTTACATGGACAATAATTCCTCCAGAAAAATGACAATTTCTGGCCATTCTCCTTTTTTCTGATTACAACAACCTGTTTTTGGACATTAATTGCAGGGAAAAATCAAATCACACGCTGATTGTTTTTCACAGACTACATAAAGCGATGAAAGACTTTCAAAAGACCAAAATGTTTTGCTTTTCAGTGTGCCATGCTATCTTGATTTTCTCTCTTAAACAAAATTGATGTTTAATCTTGATGTAAGTCAGCATTTAATTCTTAAAAGAGCATTAGCCTGCTGATTGATTTTCATTAAAGAGCTCAAGAGAAGTAAGAGCAACAAGGGATTTGCTTTTCCGTGTAGCACGTTTCAGTGTCAGCCAGTCGCTAATGAAATGCAATACCATTTGTGTTTTACCACTTTTATTTTGTGTATAATACAGTACGTCACACACTAATATGATTGCTTTCTGCTCTAGCACAGAATATTTTCCATAATAACAGTGTACAATAATATAATGTGCATGTGCGCCTCACCCGTTTATAGTGGATGATGTTTTTGTGCTCTCGGGCTACACGTGTCGCCCACTTCCTGGCCTCCTTATTGAGGCTGTGCTCCTCCGTGGTGCCCGTCTCTGACTCCAGTTGCCGGCTCTGTGATACACACACACACACACACACGAAATTAACCGTTTTTGTCCAATCAAAAGGTCATGCCAGTTTCATAAGCAGATCCTACACAATGATTAAATTCCCCTTCCTCACTGATCCAGAACAAACCACCACCAGGACCAAGAGAATTCATCACGAGGAACATGCAGGAACGAATCAAACAGACATGCAGAGACACAAACCATCATGAAGACCACATGTGACATCTGGACGTTCTTTAAAACCACTTGGACCAGTAATGTTCAGTGTTAGCTGCCTGTTTTAAAGCTTTAAATGCCAGATACTATACATAATTTCCCATCTCTCCAGACTGCTCGCTAGGCCACCCTCAGTTACATTTATTTCCAAAAACCCAGAACCAAATGCAAGCAAAAGTGCGCTTTTAAGCTAGCAGTTACAAACAGTGAAGTTTGGACTGCAGCTAATGCTCTGGTAGAAAGTAATTACTGAGTGGCTTTAAAACAAAACTGTTTAAGTGAAAATCTTTTTCCTGATTTTGATTGTTATTTAGATTAAATGAGGTTATGCGCCTTTCACATGATTTATACTGTACTATTTTTTTTCGTATGTGTGGCAGCCTGGGAAATTATGATACAGAACAGAATAGTATAGAATTATCTTTAATGTCATCGCACAAGTACAATGAAACTAGGTTTGCAACTTCCTTACTAGATGCTATATAAGAAATAATGATAAAAAGAGTACAATAAAAGTTGAATATATATCTTCTGTGTGCAACTGTAGCAAGTCATGTTATAGGCATTATAAATAGTGTAAACAGTGTTGGCAGTAATAGTGCAACAACTGAGATTTACAAATCAGCAACACTAGCAACTAAACAACACTGGCATAAAGAGAAGAAAGATAAATAAACAGCATCGGTTCAGGGAGTGCATGCAGAATCGCTGCGTCTGGACGTGCTGCCATCTTGGCTGTTAACCTACTATTACACACACACACACACACACACACACACACACACACACACACACACACA
>JAOTRR010000034.1:8029691-8043371 GCA_028570945.1 Gogo arcuatus
AAAGGCTTGAAATATTTCACTTTGTGTAATGAATATAGAATATATGAAAGTTTACGGTTTTTAATTAAATTGCGAAAAAAAATAACTTTTTCGTGATATTCTAATTGTTTGAGATGCACTAGTACTGTTATAGATGATTTATCAACAACTTCTGACTTAAGAAAACAACAGGAAGACATGTATGAGGATTTTCCTTTGTACCCGTGCCCAGATGAGGAGCTAGACTTCCTCCAGATGTTCAAACACCTGAGTCTGTCTTCCAGAACAAGCTAAATATCAATTCAGTTCTTCAGTAAGCCCCTAAATGAACACTAACTGTATGCTCAACAGAAAGAAAGACTATAATGTTCTTGTAATGGACTTGTGCATAAGCACTGACTACTGACACTGGTAGTGTTTTAGGCTTTTTAAGTAAAACCCTTAGATACTTTTATCTTTCAAATGCCATGAATGTAAGGTTTAAAAAAAAAAGTTCAGGAAAATGTTTATGCAAAAAGTTTCGTAACCATGTGGTCTATTAAAAATACAATATTGTGAATGGGATAAAATGTCAGCCAGTTATGATATTAATTTATATTATAGCAGCCTGACCAATAGAAATGTATCATTTATATTTATACACTTATATACGTGGTAGCGTCAACATTTTTAATCTTAGTGACTGTTAAGAAATAAGAAATAACCAGTGACCAAGATTTCTCAGGCATTCAGTTTTCCTCTCAAGGTGACTTTGATACTTTCTACCATTATATGAAACATGAGGTCTTTCAGCCACCTGGTGAGGGAAGGAGATTTTGGATTTTTCCAGTTAAACAGGATGACACGGTGCACTATCAGGCAGATAATAGCAGAGTAATAACTGTGAAAAGAGTACTGAAATAGGGAAGAGGTACTTTTTCATATATTCCTCATATATCATTTGAAAATTGTACTTTGTTTACTCGTACCTTACTATTTTGCTGAACAATCAGTAAAGATACTTAACACAGAAAAAAAGAGAAATGACAGGAATGTTTAGCAGTTCTGCTGTCAGACAACAGAGGGCGCTCTCGATACTGTAGCTCAGGCTGCCAGTTCACTGCCTCTACAGCGCAGGAGAGGTGTTGAAAAATGACAGAACAAAAGAGAGCAAGGCAGCAAACCAGAAAAGGGAATACAGTGCGAGAAAGAGAATAAAAAACTAGAACAGACAAAGCTATTTGCTACACACGCTGTTTTTCGCAGTGCATGCTTTTGAATGCAGATAGAAAGTGACAATAAAAGACAGCAGGCAGAAAGGATGATGTCTCCTTAGTGACAGAATAGCTGTATCGAACCAACTGGACCAATGGGAAATGGGGAAGGTGGGCAGAAAGCCTGCGTACGATTCGCCAGCTGGTGGCCCTGAAGCCCTGACTGTTCAGATATCAATAATTCACTGTGGGCTCCTAGTGCTTGGATTGCACTCACATGGCCCGAGGTCAAACCCTCGTTAGGAAGCGGTGGAGAGGAGAGATCATGTAGCACTTCAGCCACACAGAGAGATCAGACCTGACAGCACTAGAGCACCACAGTCCTGCTCACTAATGCTTTTAAACACTCTTTCACGCCAATCATTGCAACCCACCTTGATGAGAAATCATCCTAAATTTTCACATTTTACTTTCCGGTTTCTTAGTAACATGACAAGATGAGTTTTTTGGTTTTAGATAACTTCAAGAGAATGACGAAAAGAATGGCTAGTGAGGAAATGACTGCTAAGTTTATAGCTGCTATAACACAAGTCATGACAGGAACTAACTTGTTCCCTGGATGTTCCACAACATTAAATGTAACTATAAACTGATAAAAAAAAAAGTATTACATCGTTCTTTAATAGATAAAATTTTTTTAACTGTTGCTAAATTGCTGTGGTATGAGTGAATAATAAAAAAAGCACTTTTTTTGAAATCCTGTCAGAGGAAAATAACCAACTTCAGAGTGACAACACCTGCAATTGTTGATTACTTTCCTATAACAAGCTATCATGTTTTATTCCTTACATACCTCAGTATAATAATATGTCACTTCTAGCAAGCTGAGCATGTGACTCAGGAAAGATATATGCTTCTAGACTGAACCCAAATGTCTGAAGAACTGAATTATGAAACTGGCTTAATCAAGAATGGTACGATCTAAGTCGCATTTAATTTAGGCCAGAGTTATATTTGTTTTTATTTTGAGTATATGTATGTGAGATGGCTGCAGATTTTACCTTCATTTGGCGCATCGACTATGTGCGTTGGAATACCAGCATAAACAGTGGGGTGCAGAATGTGAACATACAAAACATAAAACAGCCAGACAAACAAACAACATAAAAAAGTTGCAACAAATGTGTCACCATGAACAAGTAGGTTTTAAAGGCGACATATTATACCCCTTGTCCACAAGTTGACACAGTTCCCTGAGGTTTTAATGAAATGTCTGTGACATCCTTTGGTCAAAATACCATAAATATAAAGCACCACAGCTCCCTTCTCACCCTGGCTAAACAGCCCTGTTCAAAACGGTCGATTTGAGTGCCTGTTCCTTTAAATGATAATGAGCCACTGCTCACCTCCCCCCCTCTTCTGCCAGCCAATCAGGTAGCACTTTCCTCATGAATATTCATTCACAAAGGCAGTTCTCAAGCCATGAGTAGAGATATTCAGATGAGGAGGCGGTATAATTCTAATGAGCTCCCCTTATGACATAGAAAGGGGAGCCAAATCTGAACAGCTTGTAGAAACACACATGATTTGAACTAGGCAGCCCAAAACAAACTGACTGGGATGTGTTATTTCAGAGATTGTAGGTTGGTAGGCACTCCAGATACCCAAATGTATGCGCCCAAGCACTGGGTCTAGAGATGTAGATCGCAAATGCGAGGTCACCCTTGAGTTTTAATTGTGATCTTCGATCTTGTGATAAAGACCCTAAGGATCTTGATACAATTGAATGTGATAATTACTCAGCAATATTAAGAGGGGCCAGACCATTAAGAGCTTTAAAAACAAATAAGAGCACATAGCAGCCATCATGAAATATATTCTCTGCTGTTGCAAAAAGATTGGATTAATGGTCTGATATTAGTGAAGGGAATTTTGTCTCTCTTCAGTGACTCGGATCATTTGGCTCAGCTCACCAACAAGAGTCGACTGTTTTGGCTCCCAAGTGACACTCTGGCATTTTTATCTCCAAAATAAAAGTTCGTAATATTTTGATGAGTGTTTGTTCATCTTTCTGTAACTATGCCTGAATCTGTTTCTATCTTCTAAATAACAAAATAATGGCAAAATCAGCAAGGCACTACACAAATGTGTAAGAATCCCTATGTGCTTCATTAAGACGATTCATTTCCTTCAGTCCTGATAAATGATCGCCTCTCCTAATACACTTGACTACACTGAGTACATCTTCAACAAGCAGCAGTGCAGCAGAGCTGAAACTCAAACACATCTCACCATTCATACTAACAAACAGCTCTGATGTTGAAAAGAGGTTTCCATGGAAGCATGTTGATTAAATGACACTGCCAAAGGAACAGCATTGCCTACATCTACAAAAAAAGCAGAAAAAAAACTGAGAGGGGAAACAAATAAGGCTCATATATGCGAGTCGGCTCTGAAGGTTCACCTAAAAGAGCTGGCTCATCTATGTTGGCGCTGATGACGCAGTTTCTGGCGTTTTCACAACACATATATTATCATAGCCTCCTTAACTCCCACAAGGCTCATTGTTTAACTTGTTGCGCAAAATCAGAGGAAGTGGTCAAAAAAGGTATTCTGGTGCTGGCCCGGTTATGTCTCAGCTCTGACCATCCTCTAATCAGAGATACACAGCCAAGTATGTGAACAATGGCACTTGCACAACTTCTGTGTCTGCCATGTACCTCTCACTGTAGAACCAAAAGTCCAGGGGGTAGAGTTGGACCTGATCCAGATTCTCCTACTTACTTGGAGTCAAATCAATAGTCTGGGTTGCAGAGACAACTCAGGGTGTTTCAAACTAGGTAAGTTTGTTGTAGAGTATAGGAGTTGGATCAGGTCCAGGTGAACCTTGGTTCTGCATCGAGGACTATCTTGTGTCTGCACGCACATGCATTGTCATGTGTCAAGTATAGCCCCAGGCTTAGTCTTTGGAAGGAATCAAATGTTAGCCAAATATGTTACTTACCTCAATGTAACACAGAGGTAGTGACTTTATTCTTAAAAACCTCAATTCCAAAAAAGCTGGGACAGTATGTGAATGGTAATAAAAATAAAATGACCTGTATTAAATTAAAAACAGTACAAAATACGATATTTGATGTTTTACCTTATGAAATGAATTTTCCGTAAATATACGCTCGTTGCAAATTTGATGCCTGCAACACATTCCAACAAAGTTGCAACAGGAACATGTTTACCACTGTGTTGCATCATCTTACCTTTTAACAACACTTAATAATCATTTGGGGATGGAAAACACCAATTGATCCAGTTTAGAAAGCTGCATTTTTTTTGTCATTCTTCCATTATGCAAGTCTTCAGTACCGGAGCCCTCTGATTACACAGCCATGCTGTTGTAACATGTGCAGATGGTAGCTTGGTGTTGTCATGTTGAATAAGCATGGACGTCCCTGAAAAAGACATCATCTAGAAGACAGTATACACTATATGGCCAAAAGTTTGTGGACACCTGACCATAACACTTATTTGTGTTATTTGAACATCCCATTCCATATTTTGTCCCCCTTTGCTTTTATAATAAGCTCTACTCTTCTGAAAAGGCTTTGCATTAGATTTTGGAGTGTGGGGATTTGTCCAAAAGAGCATTAGTGAGGTCAGGGACTGATGTTGGGCGAAGAGGCCTAGGGTGCAGTCTGCATTACAATTTATCCCAAAGGTGTTCAGGTCAGGGTTCTGGGCAGGCCACTCGAGTTCTTCCACTCCAACCTTGGCAAACCATGTCTTCATGGATCTCGCTTTATGCACAGGAGCATTGTCATGCTGGAACAGGTTTGGGCCTCTTAGATCCAGTGAAGAGAAATTGTAATGTTCCAGCATTAACAAAGACATTTTATAAAATTGTGTGCCTCCAACTTTAGGGCAACAGTCCGAGAAGGTCCACATAGGTGTGATGGACAGGTGTTCACAAATTTTTGGCCATACAGTGTATGTTGCTCCAGAATGTGTGTATATCTTTCAGCACTAACGGTAACTTCGCAGAGGTGCAAGTTACCTATGCCGTGGACACTAATACACCCCCCCTATACCATGACAGACCCTAGCTTTTGAACTTTACACTGGTAAAAATCTGGATGGTTCTTTTCATCTTTGGCCCAGAGAGCACAACGTTCATTATTAAGGTTGACTTGTCAGACCGCAGTACACGTTTCCACTGGATACAGAGATGAACTGTGACAAACCATTGTCAATAAACAAAGTATTCCCGAGTCCATGTGGTGATATCCAACACAGGAGCATGCTGTTAAAGGCAGTTCCATTTGAGGAATCAAAGGTCATGGGCATTCAGTAGTGGCTTTTGAACCTGTCCTTCATGCACAGTGATTTATCCAGATTCCCTGATTCTTTTAATGATGTTATTTACTGTAGAGGCTGAAAGATCTTGCATTTGCCCTTTGGGAAGATTTTCAAACATTGCCTTACCCTTGTCCCAAATTTTTGGCACGCGATTCAGGCATAAATTTCAGAACGAGCAATATATTGCCCAGTGTGCATACTGTCCGTGTTCATGTTTAGAACAACGCTCCAGGCACATCTGGCTCTAATCCCTTACATTTTTATGCTGCATTTTTAAAACCTGCCTTACCCATGATGCAAAGCCATGATTGCACATACACACACAGCGATGTTTCATTATGAATCTCAGCTAACAATCATCCACTAGGAAAAAAGCAGTTCAGATAGGCAACACACTTCCCCTGTAAGCAGTATTTTGTAGCCCAGGGAACCCACAATTAGACCAAGAATGTCTTCATGTACTGTTCAGGCTGAATGTTTCATAAGGATAAGGAGCCAGAACATTAGAATGAAAAAATTCACTCCAAATATGTGATACTGGTCCCGGATCATTAAAATAATGGAATGAAAGTTTAGACTGATGTAGGCATTTCTTATATTCTTTATATGGACAAGCAGTTTCCTATGCTATTAATATGAGTACTAATGTTACTAGAATTTTAAGCATATTGCAAAAATACTCTATCCATAATCCGAAGGACCATAAGAAAAATAAAATGAAAAATTTCTGAATGAAACCAAATCCCACGTGCATTTCTAAAGTTTCAATGTCCTTTAAACTAAATACAATAAAACCTACTTAATTTTCTCTTCAACCCACATCTAGTTAATCAGCCCAGACATGTTTGGTGTTTGTAGCTTGCTTCTCATAGCTTTGCTCTAGAAATATAAGGCTAGTGTAGCCTAGAAATAACATATTTTTGGGCTAAGCTAGTCCTCTAAATAACTGACACGTAAGCATTTCCAAGAAAACATTCCTTTCCTTTTTGACATGGACACATCACAAGCTCTGAACAAGTATCTTAAGTATTTGGATAAAAGGCCCAATCTGAAGAGGTCAGTGTCAAGATATGCTGCCGGAATTCCCAAAAAAAGGAAGGTGCACAGGTTTATGGGTTTGCATCTCTAAATAAGGACATGTTCTTCTGTTGTCAGTTCACTCAGATCCGCCACAGCTTTGTGTATGCTGGCAAACACTTTGCTGACCGGCACAACAGTATGAAAAGGCACTTGTCGTTTTTGAACAGCAGAAGAACGGAGCCAAAAATGACGAGAGGTGATCCGTGCTGAGTAAGTGGGCAGTATATTATTTTGCCGAGCTAAGTGGGCTGAGAGGCAGACAGCTCGGTGGCACAGCTGTGTGAACAGGCTCGTTAAAGCTGACGGGTAAAAGTGAGAAGCTTGTTCTTGTGGTTACGATGGGTCCCTGTAGACACGAGGTGCTGGGAAGTGACCCTGAGTGTGGAGTAGAACATAGCGCATACCAGACATGCTTCTCTAAAACACACACACACGCACGCACGCACGCACGCGCACACACACACACACACACACATACACACACACAGGCATGCGCAATGAACCACAGCTTTATCAAGTGCCAAGGTCCTCAGTTGTCAGACAGTATAAAATGTAGGTTCAAAGGAAGTGAGGATTAGACAGAACTTCTGTGCCTCTCAGTCCCAGTGAAGAAGGTGTGGTCTCTGTGTCTGTCAGTCCCAGTGAAGGTGAGGCTTCTGTGCCTGTCAGTCCTAATGAAGGAGGTGTGGCTTCTATGCCTGTCAGTCCTAATGAAGGAGGTGTGGCTTCTGTGCCTACCAGCCCTAATGAAGGAGGTGTGGCTTCTGTGCCTGTCAGTCCTATTGAAGGAGGTGTGGCTTCTGTGCCTGTCAGTCCTATTGAAGGAGGTGTGGCTAATGTGCCTATCAGCCCTAATGAAGGAGGTGTGGCTAATGTGCCTGTCAGTCCTAATGAAGGAGGCGTGGCATCTGTGCTTGTCAGTCCCAGTGAAGGAGGCATGGCTTCTGTGCCTGTCAATCCCAGTGAATCTCACGTTTTTAGAAAAGCAAAGCAAGGCATGATGAGAGACACACTGCTAACTTTACAGATATGTCTTCACCTGTCTTGATAATGGACTGCTAGACTGAAACAGAGAAACATAAAGAAGAAAGAAACCTGTTCTTTCAGAACTGTTTCAAGACTGCGTCACAGTGGGCAAAGTGAGCATGACTCATGGCAAGGACACAGCTGGAAAGTGGACAGATGCAGATTATATAGCTCACTGTGAGAACATGAATGTTTTGTGGTGAGTGGCTGCATTTCTGGCCATGACCTCAACTTGGCAAAAGAGAAGTCAACCAAATTGCGCAAGCTTTATGAAGCACAGCTGAGCATGAGAATGAGAATAATGAGAACAGCACAGTTTGAGATGCACATTGAAGTTTCAGTTATTCACATGTCTTCTCAAAGCACAAATGGTTATGAATGGCTTGATCAGGCAACCAGTCAAAACAACGGGGATGAGAGAAGTGTATTAAAGTTGGGCCTTGATACATATTTCAAAGAAAATCAGTGTTGAATGAGAAACTGCTTCTTAAATACTGGAGATTACGAAGTATTTTCAGAAAAATTCAAATTAGTGTTCTCAGTCATTGATTGCTTTGTAATCTGTTTAATTTACTATTTTAAAGGCTAAGGAAGCAATGAATGAGAGAAAGTAGCTAGCTGAGTGTTTTTGTTAGCATAGCCAACTAATGGTCTTAAAATAGTTGGTTAAGTGTTTTTATCAATGACTTGTTGGTTATATGCTAGGTAAATGTAGTTCTTTCTAGCAAATACTAGCTTATTACATTTTATTTGAATTAGAGCTAGCTAACACTAACTTTCCATTTAGCTAGCTCGCTGTTGTTTTAACATAGCCAATATCTTGGAAGCATGCTTAACTAATGTTAGTTTGGGTACAAAGGAGTTACAAGCATAGTTAGCTTTTTATTGATCACTTGACACCACAAATCATGACTGTGTCTTCTCTAAAAATATTTAATAACCCAAACCGTGTGTTTTTAAGGGAGTTCAACTGTCAGCTGTGCAACATCCTTTCCTATTATTTAATGCCCTTCTACAGTCAATGACTTGGGCTTCAAAAATAGAAAAACGGAATTTGGTTAATTCACATAAAATACACATACTGTATTGGCTAAAATGCTGTTTGGATAAATCTCAGCTCTCACCTTGATACAGTTGGCCAGATCGGTCTGGTAGTAGCGGTCCTGATGTGCGTTGGCCGCCGCAAGCGTAAGAAGGTATTCGTTTCTGGCGTGGGTGGCTTTGGAGTTGCAATCGCTCCTCTTGGCTTTGAGCTACAACACAAATGACACTTTTATAACATAAGCTGCATTAACTGTCTTATTAACTGTGTGCTGTTATAATGTAAGAGTTAGCAGGAACTAACTTGTTTCACAGACATTCCAGAACATTCAATGTAACTATAAATGGATAAAAAGTATGATGTTTTTCTAATAAATAAAAAAATATATATTAACAAGGAACAACACTTCGAGAAGTGCTGTTAACGGAAAATAATCAACTCTGGGGTAATACCACTAACTCTACTTAATACCAGGCTACATCACACCACCCTATCATGTTTTATTCCTTACTTATGAAACACGCAGTTGGTCTTCATGGCAGTACCTGTGATTTATTCATGACATTTATTTATTGTGATATCAGAAGGTTGTGATTTCAAATTCCTGCACTGGCCACTGTTGGACCCTGAGCAAGGCCTTTAACCCTGACTGCTTGAGGGGTGCCATATCATATCCAAGCTTGCGCTCTAACCTGAGTTTCCTAACAAGCTGGAATATGCAAAGAAAAGAATTTCACTGCACTGTACATGCAAGTGACAAAGGTTCTCTAGTGTGTGTGGTGCAGGTACAGCAGTGTCATTACCTACTAAAAAAAAAAATCTAGTAATACATAGCAAACACTTAGTATCTTTAATCATATAGCCCAGCCCTAAAAGGAATAGGAGTCAAAGAAAGTGATGCCCATTTTGATTGAGGTTGTATTGCTCACCTTGACGCTGGCCTTCTGTAAACTAATCCTGGACTGAAACAGGCCAAGCTTTGACCTGGGAACACACAGCAGACATTAATCAGTTCAGCATTCAGGCACTGTAAATCAAACCCAGCTCTAGACACCACAGCATAAAGACCATCATCATGTGGGTTTGAAAGCATTCAGAGTGGAACCTGTCCCACCATTGAAGAACACTTTACAAATTTACAGTGGTTTTAAGAAAACAAGGACTGGATTGTTCTTGAGTTGTGAAAAGCAGGAAAAGCATTCTCAATCAGCCTACACTCAGACCTGCGTGACAAAGAGAAAGCAGGCATTACAAATTCAACCAAGATTAGCAGCCGCACAGTCCCTGAACAGGAAGTAACATGAATTCTATGGCTCTGTGTCAAACCCAGATCAGACGGAAGCAAAATGTATTAACGTCAACGCTGATTGCAGTAAGCAGTTAGTTATAGTGGAGCAGCTTCTACTTTTTTCCCCCTGTTATTAAAAACAACAGAAATGCTGTTCATGACTGACTGAATCATTCGTTTTTGGGGTGAGGCTATCAATGCAGTTGAATATACCGGTACAGTATCTGAACAAAGCAGCTTATTATGATTGACAGAAGCTTGGTGGAGGTCTAATCACAAAATATTAAAGGGGAAAGGCGAAATAATAATGGCCCCCACTTTCTATTCCACATCTGAACACAACAGACTAGTCCAATCCCTCCACTTCACGTCACTGCCTGGAATAAAATGTGCATCAATACCGACTTTACTAGCCAGCTATAGATGCTATCCAGCTCTTCTTTTACTCTCTCTCCCTCTTGTGTACTTACAATTGGCTCTTAAAGATGAGGATCGCGCCTCAATAACTGAACTGTCATTAACAAATTTTGGATCTTGCTAATAATCTGCAAAGAAGAAAGACAAACATCCCTGAAGGGTTTCAGTCGAGGACATGCTGACTAAATTACTGTATTGCGTTTTCTGGCAAACACACAAGGGCACACTTGATTTCATATCATCTTTGAGTAGGCAGATAATTGAGTAAGAACACTCAAATGTTTGAGACTCATCTCCTGCTGGTTTCTAATCGCCGATAAATAGGATAGCTCCGGAGTGATTTTCACTGCTGTGTCTTTATGATCAAGCTGTAAACAGGACAGTTCTGGAACCATTCACTTTAGGGCTTCGACCCCATTGCATTCTGAATACCTACTTGGTCTCGATGTCTGCTTTTTCCCGGACGGCCTGGGCCACCTGCTCCAGCTCAAAGTACTTCTTCTTGGACTTTGCCAGGTCTTTCACAGAGTCTTGGAGTTCAGCTTGGATTCGACCCAACTGCTCGATGCACTGTAGCGCAATGAACAGCGGAGGGCACCATCATAGAGGGGCAGAACAAAGGGGCAGTTAGATACCACTCGCAGGACAGTAAAGAAAAATATGTAATTATTATAACACATACTAGTGTTCAGCATGTACATTTTGTGCAAACTGCAAAAATGTTCTAACCTTTTCAGATTTGCTAAACTTTTTTTTTTTTAAACAGAAACTACCATTTATTTCGTTACTGATGAGGTCTGTATTTTTACAGCTGGATTACAGAAATGTAACCAGGAGACGAAAAATGAGAATTCCATGAACTGCTGGATTCTCAAGGAAATGTTCTTTTTCTCTTTTTCTATGTACAAACTCCAGAGTCAAAATACTTAACTTTGTGGTTGTGTTTTACTCCTTAAAACATTACTGTTACTTAAAACAATATACAGTACTGATTGCATGAATTTCTTCGGTATTTCTCTCTTGGTTCTCTTTATGCTCCTTGTAGCCAAATTAACTGAAAACATGGCAGTTAATTTCACAGGTTAAACAGGACACCATGTGATACAACTACAATGTCATTTTTAATTTGAATGAAATATAATTAATGTTCATGTTATTTACAAATTCTTCTAGAGGGATAACGTCAAATATAAACTTAAAGGCACACATCAACGCACACACTCATCAGTGTAGGAGAACTCAATGAGAGTGAGAGCAGTACCTTCTTGAGCTGCTGCTCTTTGTAAAGGCGTACGGTTTTGGCAGGGTCTGAGATCTCATTCTTGTAGTTCTCGCAAATGTAGAGTCGAGTCTGGTTCACCTCCACTGTGCCCTCCAGATAAGCCCTCCACACCCCGTACACGTTCCTGCAGCAGAAGAAGTGTCAGTCTGCAAAGATTTCCCACATTCCCTACCAAGGTCGCATTTGGGCAACAAGCCACATATAACAAGACATATTAGGGTATTGGAGGAACATAACAATAGAGGAACAAATCTAAAATTATTGAAAAGGGAAAAAAATTATATATATTTTGCTTCCTCTAGAATGCTTTTCTTCCTCTAGACCCCTCACTCAACTCTGTTCTTGATGCTTTAAAATATTTCTATGTACTGTAGCCTATAGGGGTGTCATGATGCACTTTGGTCATGATTCGACTCCATTCATGATACTGGCTTCACGATTCAATTTAATTTGATTCTCAGAATATTTTGAACAAAAATTGAATGAAGACAAATTATGACTGAAAAGACTCCTTTTTTTTTTATTTCTGCATCGTAGACAATGCAAAACAATTAGCATTTTTGTCTGTATGAAACTAAATAAACAAAAAAATTGCTATGAACAGGGGTTTAATATTGTAAACAAGTGTACTACAGATTCACTGTATCTTAAAAATAAATAAATAAATGCATAAATTCTCCCAAAAATTTGATTGAATGATCGACTGAAACATAACGAGCTCTGTAGCTGCGCCTGAGATGTCATTTTAACTGGAAATAGAGCTCCAAAGTCGGCTAAAATGCCTGATTTCCTTGGCCTCTTTCTCGGGCACTGTAGATCGCAGCGCTGCAGGGCTGATGTCGTTTGAAAGCTACTGAAGAGCTCATTTGAACTTTTTTGATGATTACTAGTTATGGTACAGGCTATAAATGAAAGGATGTGATCATGTGACCAACATGCTTTCTGTATGTTTTAACTCTAAGGGTTGCGGAGATTAAGACCTCTCAAACAGTCCAAAGAGTGCAATTGCATTCGATGCATAATTAATAGAATGCTGATTTCCAAGATTTGAATCGCACATTCCCATGACTCACATGTAAATTTCTGCATCATGTGCATTGTTATACCTTGATTTGCTTTCTGCATAATTCAAGTTATTAGTTTAATGGCAACACTGATCTGAGCTGTGATTAAATTATAGGATGGTTAGAAGCGAGAGTGAGAGTTGGGCAAGCTTTTTGCATGATGTTAAATTGAAGGTTATAAGCATCCTACTTGTAAGATATATTACACTCATGACACCAGTGCAACAGTAAAAAACATCTTTGCTGGTCGACATCTATATCTGGGATGAGGGGGAAATTGTGTGCATTTCATTTGAGTCACTTTATCATCACAGCATGTTTATTTCTGCAAGGAGAATGAGGATGGTGTGTATTAGTAATTCACCTGTAGTCATTTCTCTGGTCATCTGGTTTGATGCCAGGCCAGTCCCTCTTCAGATACTGATTGGCCAGCTTCTGCAGAGCCTGCAATGACACCAAACACAAATGACAACAACAAAAGCGGCGTTAATTGGCTGATCCACTCAGCTATTCAGACTGTCAGCGTGATTCCCATGCTTGGCAAGAGGAAACGCAGTGTGGCCGAGAGGCCATATGTGTGTTCTCATGACCCCGTCATTAAATGCCATTTATCATGAATCAAAGAGCTATCAAGCACCAAAGAGCAGCGACATCAGCAGACAATAGCAATGTCAGAAGAGTTACATCATTAGACACACACACTCCACCATACTGTGCCAGTTCCTTCTGAATTCTGTGACATACGCTTGCAGTAGAGAGGGGGTGTGTATATGTGTTTCCATATGGGAAAGTGAGAAGCACAATTACAGTGCAGAATCCCTTTATCTATCTGACAAATGGCCAAACAAGTGAGGATTTCTGCTTCAAAATATTCAGGACAGACCCCCAGCCAGGGAGACACAGAGAGAGAGAGAGAGAGAGAGAGAGAGAGAGAGAGAGAGACAGACAGACAGACA
>JAOTRR010000034.1:8047813-8065486 GCA_028570945.1 Gogo arcuatus
GAACAGCATTTTCTTTCATAATTTGTAATTCTTCCTCACTTACAGTGACAAAGCAATTGGCAGTCATTTTGCTGAGTCGCTCTAGGTGATTATCGAGAAATATTCCGAATTTCTCAACCAATCAGAGCACGCGATTTTCTATAATCACCTGTGTATTTATACTAAAGAGAATTAATCAACAACTACGGACCAATCAGATTCCAACAGTGCTGTCTTGTGACAAATGACGTATAATAAGAAGTCCACCATAAATGTTTAAGTCTAAGAAATATAATACTAAACTTGGGTGTTGTATTAAATATCCAGCAAAATTTAAACAATAATTTAAAAAAACCCACAAAAACTAACAAAGCCCTCAAATTCTGAAGCCAGCTGAAAGGGGGATAAATTCTGGTAATGTAGACATCATAAAAAGTCATTAATTATTCATACTTTATATTGCATAGCAGGCTCACAAAATCAATGACAACCTTGTTAGAAAGAATAGCTGCCAGAGGACTCTCTGAAGAATGTCATAGCTTATATGAGGGGGTATTATATACAATAATAATAATATTTTACAAGAATGGAAAAAAACAGGGTCAGCGAGCGGGCCAATGGACACCAGGAGAATGCAGCCAGCAGTGCAAGTTATCACTTTTACAAGCCACAAATTATAAGAGGAAGTAGTAACTATGACAAGAAATCAGCTGGACAATTTCAAAAAATGTGTCTACAGGCCTGAAAGGTCATATAGTGTAGTTTGTGCTGTGTGAGGCATTTTGCTGAGATGGTTTTTCTCCCCTTATACAGGATCAGACTACATGATATTTTTGTCTTTTTCATGATGGTCACCACGTCAGATTAGGCAATCATCGTGCCATAAAGTCTCGGACGGGAGACTGGCAACACTGCAAGTTTGACCCCGACCAATCATCATTCACGTCCTTGCGTGTCGTCGGGGAGGAGGGTCAAGAAACTGTCAATCATGACTAGGGAACACGTCGTAGGAGTTGTCAAACTAGGTGACATGCTAGTCTTTTCATCAGGGTATCATGAGGCATCACAGACGCCACATCGCTGGTCTTCGATTATGTCACTCTACAAGGCCTGTTTGTCATTCCCGATGTTCGTATTCGGGCTCTACATTGGAAATTTCTCGGCCACGAAAAAATCAAATCAAAATCGGGCTCAATTTATGTACTCCGATCCTGGCATTAGACAGAATGGCTACTGCAAATCAATTCGAAGTTCTTCTGACTGATCACAAACATTTCGATTCTGATGGGAGTGGTCTCTTCTAGGATGACCCCGCCCCCGCCCCCATCCACACTCCACACTCCTTACTGAAGGATTTGATGAGTATGAAAATAATATAAAATCAGATGTTATGGCATTCAGAGTCTCCAGAAGTAGTGACAAAGTGTTCATCTTTCCAGTAGATTTCCACAGACTTGTAGAATCGATGCCAAGGTGCCCTTCACTGTGTGATCATCACAGGTGATAAAAGCACAATTAATCGTGTACAATAAAAATAACATAGCACACAGTACCGAGAGTTCTTAAAGGGCGCAAAATACAAGACAGTGCACTATATTACAAAAAGATGAACTGGCAGCGTGTTGTTTGAGGATTGAAGATAAAAATGAGGTCCTTCGATTTGCACTCAGATGCTGTGTGTATCTTCTGTCAGACCCCCAAAAAGCTTTATAGTCTGGTCTCACTATACTATAATGCATTGCTGCCTTTTCTGATGGATGCCCAGTAGTAATTTTAAATTCCTATTTTAATTTTACTACAGACTTTAACAAAAAAACAACAACAAGGGGTGTGTAGTTATTTATAGAAATGGTTAATCCTTGTGGTATACCGGAATTAGGCTCAACAGTCCTAATAAGGAGTATATGCGTTACTCATATACCAAGACACAACAGGAAACTGCATATATACCAAGACACAACAGGAAACTGCATCTTAACACACCCCACTGCAGGATTCTGTAAGCTCAGTAAGTTCCTGTTTTGTGAGAAAGAAGTTGGCAGGAAATCTGCCTCAGACGAGTGACAGAAAGCAAGTGATAAACATTTAGAGGAGATCAGGAAACACACTGCACTTTCAACATTTTTAATGTCTCTCACATATAAACCACAACTATATACTCATCCTTCATCTGTTTATAGAGCAATAGCTGCATGCACATCCCCTGAGAAAGTAATACTGCAATACACGGGTGTGGTTTTTACACACAAAAACACAAACTTTCTATCAGTGCTATTTAGCTCTTCTTTAATCTTTGGGCTTTTTGCTTTACTGGGCACAATTGAGAAAAACTAAATTCAGCTCAGCGAAGAAGTGTAATGTCTGAAAAGCAACAGCAAGGAAAGTCAAAGAGGGAAACAAAAGTCATAATAGAATGCTTAATAGGGTCAAGAATTCTCTATACGCAACTGCATAATATATGCTTTTTATTGAAAGACTACAGAAAGGCTATTGTGCGTGTTTGTACATTCAGATAAATTTTAGTTTTGCACTGCATTACTTAGCCATTCAATCAGAACTGCTGCAAACAAATGAATGTTATTGGCCAAAAACGTCATATTTTATCCATTAAGGTCTCAAGTATTATGTAGGGAATAAAACATAACAAGGTGTGCTGTTACAGAAATATATTCATATAGTGTAACATGATCGAAACTCTGAATTTACAACGGTACATCACTAATTGTTTTACTCCTCTTTATACAACAGCAATTTGCCGACAATTACAATTTTTAGTTTCTTCCATACGTAAGAAAATATGGTAATGCATCGACCTGATTTTTGATGGCTTTTGACCGTACGACGTCCGTCCGTATGAACGAACGACGAACGTGGAGCACCACAGGGAACCCGATTGTTAGTGCAAGGCAACGTCTCTCAAACACTTGACCTCCGGACAACGAAATTTGTATCTTTATTTACACAAGATAGATTTTTATCCAGCGCTTATTTTTAATTTGCTTTTTAAAAAATAACGTGGTCATTAAAGTTATTTAAAAAAAATTCTTTACAAACACATTTTACACTCATCGGGAGCTCTGCTTTTAGGCAGTGCCTAAATCTCTATCTTACTTTATTAATAAATAACATGTTTTGCTTTTTAACTGTTTATAGTTATATCCAATGTTATGGAGTGTCTGCAAACCAAGTTCCTTTCATCAGTTACGTTATAGCAGATATCAACAATCATTCACTCCCCAGTCTCTGCTAATAAGCCTGTTGTAAAAAACAACCTAGAGCTTGTTATCGAAAAAAACGGAATTTGCAAAGTCTTCGGTCCTGAAGAATCTTCCATAGAGGAAAACGTACTGAGCATTACAAAGCACTGACACTCGAGACTTCCATATATGTTAAATAAATGTCTCCTTATAGAAAACCTCACCTTATCAACACGTACACGCCTTTGGTAAATAACATGCTATTTAAATTGATATATTATTAGCCTTAGATTATGTGGAGCGTCCGTCATGCAAGTCCTTCTGCATGAGTTGTTATTGCTGTAGAAACAATAACATATTAGAAAGAACGCATTAATATAAACCTGTCATGTGCGATAAAACTGGCACTACTGTCTGAGCCGTACGGTTATAGAAAATTAAAATCAACGCCGCCTGACCAACCAGAATCGAGAACTCAACAAACATGCTGTGGTATAAAATCTGCTAATAATTTGGCAAATACTTTTATCCAAGAGGACAACAAACCAAGCATGAAGCTGACTGGTCGTGGGTTTAATGGACTTCCTAAAGGTCCCAAGAGTGGCTGTCGTGCAGTTCTGAGATTTGAGGTGTAAAGACACACTGAAAGGATCCAAGAACTGAAAAACCGAAGCCAAATGCATCACTCCTTGCTCACTGAAGCACTACTTTAAAGCAATGTCATTTATTGATGATCTGTTGCCCAGCTGGATAACCTGTCACTGGTGATAACAAATCTGTCTATATATGACAAAGTGTAATTACAAACTGCATTAACAGTTGTCAAGCCATTATTGAATGTGCACACTGGATACTGGATAATTTGATGCTTCCAGCCTTTACAACACTGTACTCCATCCATGGTGTTCTGCGACGGATTGGTGTCACATCCAGGGAGTATTTTAGCTTTATGACCAGAGTTTCCAGGATAGACTCTGGATGTACCACAACCCTGATGAAGATCAAGTGGTTACTGATGAATGAATGAATCAATGAATGAATGAATCTTTATTGTTGGGGCTGGAGAATTTATTCCATAGGCTTTATCACACACTATAATGAATGAAATGATTCCTAAGAGTGCATTCAAGGACTAAATACATTTCTTAATGATGATGTTTTACTCATTTCAAATGCCACTGGGCTAAAGGATTTAGGACTGAGTAGTCAAAGAGGCTGGTTCAGGAGACCTGACCATCTGGGAGTCCCAAGGATCATTTGGGCCTTATGTGTTTATAGTATATTACATGTAACTCAACTAAACATCATAACAAAATATTACAAGTTAGAATCAAGCATAAAATTGCAAAACCTGAACTACACTTGCTTTCACAACCTCACACACCCTTCTAGAGGATTTCACGGGACATTATATTTGGCCTTCATGACATTCATAGGTCCTGAACACATCTTAGTCATACAGTCAAACAGTACATAAAACCTCTAACGTACTGGTTCCCAACCCTGGTCCTGGAGTCCTGCCCGTCCTGCATATTTTAATATGTTTTCCTTGCTCTTACACACAGAAGGTACTCCAGGACCAGCGTTGGGAGCCTTTGGTTTAATGTAACCTAATGTTTTGATATGTCTTTCTTAAATACTCCATCTTTCCTTTATAAAAATTGGTTCTGGATTCATCATGAGGGCCCAATGCGAGTACCCTTCAAATAGTATTCCCAAATTTCATGTCAATTTAGTGACAAAAGGCAGTCACACTCTCCACTGCTTCCCTATCTACTCTCAGATTCTGTTCTTACATCAGACCTTTTCACTCATAAAACATCAATCAGCACAGACCAGACCTTCAGAGAAAAAGAGCATTTAAATAGATAGCTGATAATAGAAAGTGTATGTGTGGTAGAAATGTGTATTGACTCTGGCCCTGGGATTATGCCGACTCAGCTGACCTGAGGCAGGAATGAAAGAGAGAGAGAGACAACGTGCCAGACAGTTTGTGCTTTTTCAGCAATAACCTAGACAAGACAGAGACAATAGGATGTCAGGACTTCCTGTACAGTCTAATGGACACAGACCCATTTATCATATTCAATAAGCACAAATCTGTGTGTGAGAGCTACAGAGTTGAACCCTTTGATGGGTTCTGGCATGTCTGTATGTGTAGAAAGAGGGTTGGCCATGGAGTTCAATCGATAGCTAAGAATGGTATCCAGTTTAGAAACACCCAATACAAAAAGACCAGTTTTGCCAAATCGTGAGTACAGCTTATGAGAACCTTTGTTTCTGAGAAAAGAAACCTTTGACATAAAACTTTGTTTGTCCTCGCCCCCAGGAAATGTAAAGGAGAGTCGGTAGATGCTGCTTTCAGATAAAATGTAGAGCAGAAAGCAGCTCAGACTAATTTCAAAACGCACAATGTTAGCTAGCAGTAAACGTTTACCTCAAAGAGAGCTAGCTAGCTAACCAGTTAACACTAGAGGGGATGTTGCTACTGCCTACATAGCATGACATCCCCTGAAACTCCTGCCCAAGCACACTGTAACAAAAGAGAATCAGACAGTTATTCATTTAGGGGAATTTATTACTTGCTTGGTGGTTCAACAAACACAGTCCTTAAAGTGATGGAACAAAAGATAAAAGTGGTATAGCTAGTTGCATGCTTACTGCTGTGTGGGAAATGAAACCACTCAATGACTTGCATTTTAATCTTCGTAATTAACGTGCTCTTCAGTTGCATTCAAGATTTATTTTGTAAATAAATTCTGAATTTACTTTTTTTTTGGATATGTTAGTCTATTCTCACTTTTAAAAAAAAATCAGTTTCCTATATTACCCACAATGCTGAGAGTGGTGCCAGTGGGGATTATGCCTTGCTTCACCTCTACCTAATGAAAATGATGCAGTAGCGTTTTATTCCTGTAGACTGTCCAGCTCTTTCACCTCCTCATCTGTACTCTCCCCTGAAACAGTCAGGTTCCAAAGCTTTAGCTACCATGCCAATGCTGTGTTAACGCCATCGTACTTGATATCTTGGACGTGTCTAATGAGCCGAGCAGAGTCTCTGCCGTAACAACTCAACTGTATCGTATAGCTGCATTGCATTCTGGGTCTTTGAGTTTGGCATTTGTTGTCTCCACTCCTTCTATGCTGGATGTCTTATTAATGTGACCCTGAACATCATTGGTAAATGGTGAGTGAGAAAAGAACAGAGAAACAAGGAGAGAGATAGAAAAGTGTTGGCTGACCCAACAAGGCAGACAGCGTTTACAATACTTGACAAAGTTTTTCAGTCCTACGAGTTCCTTTCTCTGTAAAATTATAAATGATAAAACGATGGGTAGAGTTTGTTCATATTAAAATGAACTCGAGTATTTATTTTCAGCAGGATAGCACGGTGGATAAAAATACAGAATCACGCCTAAAGTAAGAACTGCCTCTGTAAAATTTAACCACCTCACAAAAGTTAATTCCCTTTAGCTATTGCTCCCATTTGGCTTTTTACATTGGAACATTTTTCGCTGTTAAAGTACAGCCCAGACCTTCAGAACCCATAGTTTGTGTAAATTTACTCTGTTCCCTCCTACAGAGGCTCCCTTTGTGCTCCGTTCTCTCTCTCTCTCTCGCCCTCTGAGTGGGTCGGTTTCCAGAACCACCCGAGACCAGCCCATGACTGGGCACAATAAGGGCATTGAATGGGCACAATCTTGGCACCGAGCTACAACAAAGCTTCCAAAAGTCAGGTCCGGCAGGCAGCACCCAGGCCTGTCGCTGTGCTCATTCAGTCCAGTGGGAGCTTTTATTGTAGAGAAAGAGAGTGACACATGGCGATAGAGCTGGATAGAGAGGTGGAGGAACCTTCAGCGGTTTTGGCCCCAAAGCCATTCATCTCATCCATGGCAGCACTCGGCCAAGGGGTGGAAAGTGCAAAAATGGAGGGCAATCACTGAAAGAGATGATTTATGTAGTGTGCAAAGTTTGATGGACTGAAACTAAATTGGTGAGGAGACCCCTGCATGTGCACTACAATTTCAGCTGGACTGACTTCAACTAGTGTCTCTTGAAACTTTTGGGAATTTTAGAAGAACAATTAGTTCAGAAAGCGGTTAATTCAGAGGTTTATTTTTACTACAATACCTA
This sequence comes from Gogo arcuatus, assembly GCA_028570945.1. Classification (NCBI taxonomy): domain Eukaryota; kingdom Metazoa; phylum Chordata; class Actinopteri; order Siluriformes; family Anchariidae; genus Gogo; species Gogo arcuatus. The sequence goes on from JAOTRR010000034.1 coordinate 8,055,124, forward strand.
CTATTCTTACCCTGACCTTTTGAACAATACTCCACCAAGTATAGGCCACTCTGTATTGTATGGTGACCAACATGGTGTCCTATGCGCGGCTGTCTCACTGAGGGTGAAGCACGCTGAGAACCGAAACAAACCAGTACACTCGGAATGTAAAATGCAGAATGTCCTACAGGGTATTTCAGGACTTTGGCAGTGTTTTGTGGACACGGATTCTGGTTGAGAGATTATCTGGAATATAATCAAGTTGTCATCGCAATAGCATACCAAACTTACTCATACTTTCTTACCAAATAAAGCCAGGGCTAGAGCTAAGAGCGAACAATATATCCTCTATGATCTAAACACTTTGCTCACCACTAACACAGCAGTGTACTCATTCCTGCTCCAACTGCCTTAGGGTCTTAGGTTTAAGAGTGCAGACAACATGGAAAAAGATGACAACATGGCATGAAGGACCCAAGGCAGAGGAGATCTGGATTAGGTTAGCATGCCTGTGTTAAAAAGAGTGAGAGAGTGAGCGAGAGACAGAGAGAGAAAGGAAGAAAGGAAGGAAGCTATCCACTAAGCCATATGGGTACCATGTGTATGGTGTAGATGGGGGTTTAGGCCACTCTGGTGAAGATCCAGTTACAATGTGGTTCTGATGAATGTCTTTGTATCCTAGCATCTTCTCATGCATTATCCATGGTTTTTTGTAGCTCTTGAAAGGGACATGCTCAGACCAAGAGGGTCAGTTGAGCCCCCAGGCTCCATAGCTGCCATATGCTGAATATTCCTTTCGTGAAAAAGGACAGAAAGACTGTTTCTCTTATGTTCATGATGAAAGAAATGTTTGCAGAGCTTGGGCTGCTTTCACTACATGTAACTTTCTGGGGATGGTAAATGGGTTTTGGGTGAAGATGGTTCTACTACTTTACAGCAGGTCATAACCCAAATTGAGTGAGCAATAAATTGCTCACTCGTTGCTCAACACTGGCAGATACTGAAGTGGTGTAGTGTTGGGCGAGGAATTTTTGGCACACCAAGTGTTTTTAGCATACACTGAGAAACGACTTGTGCTCTTTTCCAGAGAAAGGTAGTTTAAGAATTAGATGTCAAACTATTAATGTAAACTGGTTAAGGGGTGTGGTCTTTGTAACTGCTGCGAAGTGCAGAAAAAGGAATGACAGGCCAGAAAAAGGCAAGAATATCATAGAACAACTTGCATTACTCAGATAAGTAGAATTCAATGCCAGTGACATCAGTGGGGATGCCTCAGCCTCCATGTGTGGTCCTTCTTGTTACAAATTTGTATGCCTTAAATTCCCTTAAAATATGCTTCAAACAGAAAGGAAGCTATGGAAAAAAAAAAAACTATTTCAGGCATTTGACCTTGCTGTGACCTTCACCCTGTTTGAATGGATTCCAAAATCAGTTAATCTGCTGGTTACAATGATAATTCCATGTAAATCCTACAAACATTCAACAACTTGTTCATGAGATTCTCGCACTTGGTGGTGGAGACATAAAAATATAAGCATCAATCACAAAGAAAGCCTGAAACGCTGTCCAGAATGGGTCTCAAAACAGAGAAGGAGTACAATGGGGACAACAAACAAACATCAGAAGAAGCAAAAACAGTGTAAACAAAACATTACTATGCTTTAGGTAATTGAAGTATTGGGAGCATTTTCATCAAATGTGGCAACGTCTGTATATTTCAGACTTGGCAACACACTAAGATAGAAACTCGACCACACAAAAGACCAGATGCCAAAAGACAATCAGACATTCAATCAATCTACCTACATCTCATGGACAACAGAGACGTTTGTACACATGCTGAGCTGCAAATACAGTTAGTTCAAATGAGGACTAAAGGTCTTTATCATTCATTCGCTCATTCATCTTCTGCTTTATCCTGGTCAGGGTTGCAGTGAAGCCGGACCTGGATGGGTTGCCACAGCATCAAAGGACACCAGGTACCCATAAATTCATACACTTTATTCACACCTAGGTGCAACTTAGCATATCCAATCCTACTAGTGGCTTTTTTGGAGGCTGGATGAAACTGGAGAACCCAGAGGAAACTCACACAGACATTAACCTGAGCTTAGAATTGAACTGGGCCTCCTGAAGCTCTGAGATTGCAATGCTACCCACTGCACCACCATGCTGTCCCTTAAAGAAGGCTATCAGTGTTAAACTGGCTCTGTGCAGGCTGCTTGAGTTCTTCCACTCCAACTTTGGCAAAGTCTTCATGGACCTTGCTTTTGCTCAGGGGAATCATCATGCTGTATCATATTTGTTCTAGTGTTCTAGTGAAGGGAAATCTTAAATGCTACAGCGTACAAAGACATCCTAGACAATTGTGTGCGTTTGCCTTTGTGGCAACAATTTAGGGAAGGTCCCCATATTTTTGGCCATGTAGTGCATCTCTAAAGACTATCTACCATCTAATTATAGTGTTATTTTAATGCTTACCACAACACGTTCGCATCAATTCACACTTCTGGAATCTATTTAATGTCAGTCATGACATCATTGGTGTGACTGACAAACAATGGTTAAATACCACAGATTTTCCATGAATTCATAAATGATGCAACATCCTCAAGATTAGAAATTAAGGTTTCAGGGAAAACCTGGAGAAGAAATAAATTGAGTTCTATTGACTTGGGGACTTTTTAGTTTGAGGACTAATGGCTTTTCTTGGCAGTCATGAGACAAACCAGAGTGAGGTTGTGTTTTGGGTCAGTGTGACTCAGGGGTGTGTATTAAGGATGGGAACAGGGCGGGTCCTGGGGTGGGCCAGTCTCAGATTCATCTCCTCTCTTTCCCACTTTCTTTTCCATTTCGGACAGACCAGGTCTGGACACAGGCCGTAAGCAACCAAAGCCTTATTCTCAACTTTCACCCCTTCACCCGTGATCTCTTGACCTTTATTTATATTAACCCCACTGAGAGGGTCAAACAGACACAATGGAGACAGATAAGGAGGACATAGCTTAGGTCAAGGAGCATATCATTCACATATTGCAAGCAGACATTCAATTCTAGTCCATTGCCAGATTCACAGACAGAAAAGTTCACTGCAGTGTAATGGATACCAAGTCTTCATTATGTTTTTGGCAAGTATGCTCACTTTGTTCTCTTCCTCTTGGTCCTTCTAAAAGAAGTTACAACTTGTAACCTCGATTGTTGATGATCTGATACAGTACAAAGAGCCTCTAGCAAGTTCAGCCAACATCTCTAGCCTGTAATGATTCATCTACAAAGCTGACGTGGCTATGGTAGAAGAGTTAATAGAGCTGTGGTGTACTATAACACTATTAAAGACAAGACAGTGTCAGGTTTGTGGAGAAAATCCACAGTAGCACTTTAACATGGAAAAACAAGGGGAAAAAAGCTTGATTTTGTTTAAGTATTTTCTATGGAGTCAATATTAACACAAACACAATGTTGACTTTAGTGAACAGGGAAATGACACACATGGCCTTAAGATGACCTTCCGAAAAGACACTTCCCTTTTTGCCTTAATGTATCACCCCTTAACAAGACCCTGCGTCAGCTGTGTCTGAGGCAATAGCCTCTTTCCCGCCCAACTTTTGCTTTTATCACCACTGGTTTGACTTGTGGGGGTTGTTTAAAATACATTTCAAAATAGTTTCTTAAAAAAAAAAAAAAAAAAACAGCTTTCTTTAATAATTTGTATTAACACTGACAATCCAAGCAAGTGCACTCTTAAGACACACACACGTCTGTAGGGCAGATGTTCGGTTGGATGTCTCTGCATTAGAAACAGGGTGATTTTTCTGATGATACAGATTATCAGAGAACTGAGACATCAGAGAACCACACCATAGGACTGGCACAAAAAATTAGTGAATCAAATTATTTAAATGTGTTACATCACCACATTACACCTCATTTAAAATCTCGATTTTATTGTTGCTTGTCACAGTATCAGAATTGTAGCGCCACAGGAAATGAACTCATCTGTCAAATTCTCACTTGTGAGCATAGAATTATAAACAGAGCACTTGTGTTAACTGAACCGATGACCTGTAACAAGCATAAGTCAATAAAAGCCACACAAATGGGAGTCAGAAAGCAAGGAAAGCCAAATATATACTAGACTGAAATTGACATTCGGTGATGAAATAGACAAACAATGGATTGTTTGTTGTGAACTGTGTTACTTATAGTCTATACAGGACAGATTACTCTAAAAAAAAATTTCAAAAATACTTGGGTATTGCAACAACAGTAATCTGTAAGGAGCATGGTATTGAAACTTTAGCCTGTCCACTTCCTGCAGTTTGACTGTGGAATGCTGGGATACATTTCTCTCCTGCCTACATGGGCGTCTGGCCTATGCAGCTGGCTCCAATGTGTTTAGGTCTAATGTGTTTTGTGGTCTTTAAAGGGCCATTATCAGGTCTGGCACCCACTTACTAACACAGATGGACACACACACGCATCGTGGTTGAGGACCTAGCAATAACTGCTCTTTATCAGCTTCATTAAGTGCACCACTCCATTCTCCTCTCAATTCTCCAAGTGGAGGACGCAAATGCTGAAATTGTGCAGAACTAATCCTTGGAAAAACCTGAAAATATAAAATAACAAAATACTGTACTACTAAAAGATCTACTTGTCAGTGGTATGAAAGTTGGACAGCCATTGGACAGCTAATCAAGCTACTGGCTTCTATCACTACAAAGGAGGTTTGAAAACTTAAAGCTGGGTTTACACTGTATAGGGTTTTTTTTTTTCTTCCTAACATTAGTACTTGTCACACTGTACAAGATGATCCCATTAAATATCTTGGCCGAGTTCTATAACAGACTGTGCAACGGTAAATTCTCATTGTCCAGATTATATAATGAAGATCCTCTAACGATAGACCTGTGATTAAAGAAAGTGACTATTTTCTGCTTATGTCAGATCGATGTGATCTGGACTCGTGTTGAAAATGGGGTGCCATAGACAGAAATATTCTTCAAAGTGAGCTTGATGTAATAACAATATTTGTAATATTCATCAGCATGTTTTGTTTATATTTCAACATCGCCACTACCATAGTGGTAGCTGTCCTGTGAGTTTCGTGGAATCCTACGCCGTCCTCCTATTAGTGGCTTTTAGACAAGTGTCGTAGTAGTGCTTATACTCTAAGATTTTAATCAAACGTTTCTGACACTGCTAGAACATTTTGGTCAGCTTTCGTGGAGCACCGGTGAGCATGTCACATTATGCAATCTAAGACCGCCGATTTCAACTCACGATCAAACAATCCTTTTGTAGTGTGTGAATTGTTTTTCTTTTTTTTTCTGTGACCAAACCTGGCTTAGGAAGCAAACTGTCTGCAAAACAGTTGGTCCAGATCTCATCTCCCCCTCCACATTGAAGCAGTGTATAGACCAAATAGCTATAGTGTTCACACTTCATCAATCTCTGGAACTGTACATTGTTCCTACCAGTTTCAAGACCTCCATCATTATGCAGTGGAATGATTACAGACCAGTTGCTCTACCATGAGTCGTAATGAAGACTTTTGAGCTACTCATTCTCACCTCACAATTACAACCAAAGACTTCCTTGACCCCTTGAAGTTCACCTACATACCCAATAAACCAGTCAACCATGTATTAAACATAGGCCTACCGTTCATTCCAGCATCTCGACACATACATGCTGGCACACACTTGAGAATCTTGTTGATTTCAGCTCTGCCTTCACTGTGATCATTCCAAAGCTGCTGGATAAGAAGCTCACTCAGTTCATTCTGCCAAACTCCATCTGCCAAAGGATCACAGACTTCCTAACAGACAGACAGCAGAATGTGTGGTTTGGCAAAACATGTCAGACTCGGCGCACCCCAGGGATCTTCCACCTTCTCTTCTTTCTATACACCAATGACTTTACTGTCCGTCAAGGACACCACACCCTTAGGCCTCATATCCAACAAGGATCAGTCCATAGACAGACTGGAAGTAGAACAACTGTCAGAGCCCAAAACACTGGAGATGGCCATCCATTTTTTTTTCAAATCTGCAACCCCATAATCCTCAAAGGGCTCACTCGTTCAAGTACCTAGGTCCTATTATGCCATGTAACCTTAATTAAGGTAGGAACACCAACTGCATCACCAAAAAATACTCAGCAAAGGTTGTTCCTCCTACACCAGCTGAAAAAAAAAATAAAAAATCTCCCCCAAACAGTCTTGGTGCAGTTCTACACAGCTATCATCAGTTCCATCCTGATCTCCTCCACAATTGTCTGGTTGGGTGCTCAAGCCAAAGGCAAACTGCAGTGCATCAAAATGTTCTTTCAAAGAAAAATTATCAGGTGTAGGCTGCCTTCCAACCAAGGCCTGTTGGAGTACTGAACAAGGAAGCATGCATGGAAGATCATTACAGACTCTTCCCATCCTGGCCACTACCTACTTGAGCGATTAAGATCTGGGAAACGCTTCAGAGCAGTTCAAACAAAAGCAGCACGACACACAAAAAGCTTCCTCCTATAGGCAGTAGTTCTCATTAACAGCTCTGAATAGACCATTCTGTCACACCTGTGTAATTGCACTGTACACTTTCAATTTTTTTTTGCGACTATCTGATTCCATGAAACACTGCACTATCTACATCAATTGTCCTGCTCTACGTACATTGGTGTATTATTGTACTGTTTGCATTTGCACTGTTGCACACCAATTCTATTAAATCCTAGTACATGCAAATGTACCTGGCCAGTAAAGTGATTCTGATTCAGTATTAATTCAGTATACAGGGTGAGCTTGCTTATAATGCAGCAAGAGCATATTCCAATCTTTCTATGATTATGTGTGTTTGATCTTGTCTTTCTATTTATTTTCAGAATATTAAATAGTACACATTTAGACACATACTTTGTCCCGTTAGCTCACACCATCTCCCTTGCACTTAGCCCTTGCTTTCCTCTATTCCACAGTCTTTATACATTTTCAGTTCTCTCACTTTCTCTTCACTTCACTGGCCATTCATTTTTCATTCCTCTACTCCAGCACTCTAAGATGATTAAGCGCGATTCATGACCTCAACAGAAGGAGACAGATTGACATCATCCAATTACACTTTTGTGAGTCACTCTGTTCTCGTCCATACTAGAGCCGGGCACCCACCCTGATAACTATCACCAACGCTTAAGTACATACACAGCAGACAGAGAGGAACTTGGGTTAACGTAGCATAAATGTACTGCACTTCATAAACGTCAGTATTTGTGTCCATATTTTCTCATTCACAGGCATTAGAAATGTCTAGAAGTGGTTAGGAAATGGGACTATAAAGATGTTGATTAGATAAATGAACAAATGTCTTCACAATTATTAGTCACCTTCACTTATTACTTCTAGGCAACACGTATCAAGTTTTCATTGAACAAATGTAAAAGAATCTGAAACGACGCAACTTGCATCCAAATACGTGATCAACTCTAAACATAAACATAACATAAAACAACATAAAAAGGAGTGAGCTCCTAAGTTTGCAACCATTGTTGGGAGATCACAAGTTCGAAATCCGATGATGCCATAGCCATCTGTAGTCAGGAGTGTACAGAGCAAAACTGCCCATGTTCCCTGGGTGGGAGGGATAGCATACTCGCTATCTCCTGTCAATCAGTGTGATGCTACCCAATTGTGCACATCTGTGAGCTCATGTATGTGGAAGAGGGCAGACAGAACCCTGCTCTGAGTGTCTTACCCTACATTCACACCAAATGCGGTGAGAGCATCAAAAAGACCAAAAGTCATTCATTTTCTATGTGAGCCAGCGTCTCTCGGCGGCGAGATCACTGGCGGCATGTCTTGGGCGGTTGGGAGGCGTTAGAATAAATCTGAAGTCCAGGCAACTTTATGGTAATGAGCTACGACGCAATTCCGTGGCAACCAATCAGAATTTAGAAATGCTCCACTCTAAAGAATCCTAGAGAACATAGTCGTGTAAATTGTGGTTCCATTCAAACCGTTCCCAAGTAGTCCACCATGGAGGAGAAATTAATAATTGCGGTGGCGGGTGGGTTTCCCCATTATTTTTGATGTTTAGGACTTTACATATTTATTTGCTATTGCTTCGCATCTTTTGCCCAAAACACAGTAGCAGTGCAGCTGTATCATAGATGTATAGACACTGATGCACCAATAATAATCAATGTTTACACCCCTTACTGTGTGTAACTGGTATCTCAATAACAAAGTCTGGCTGCTATACCAAAACCTGATCTAAAGTTATTTCCCTTTCACTCTCATGTTTAGGGAGTGAGGGGACTCCTCTCAGGAATTCCATGCCTTGTTTTGAACTCTAATTAGATCCAGAGGATTAAACATGCAACTTTTGCTTTATTAGAGTTTCAGTCTTCATTCAAATTCCAGACCACTCCCTCCCAAAGCATGCTTTGTTTCTGCATGCTCTATATGCTCTCAGCAGGTGGAGCCGGGCTTTGCCCGTGCATGCTCATGGAGATGGATATATTTTTTAATTCTTTCTGATTTCCAGCATGTAACTGTGTCTGAGCCAGACTGTTCTGTGGCTACATATTCATGAGTGCCATCAATACACAAAGACCAGACTTAAGAGTAACCTGGTACCCAGAGCGTCACATTCCTGTACACACTCATGCACAGAGAGACATGCACATAGCAACAGACAGAATTCAATAACTGATGCTGTCAACACAGACCCACATTTAGCAAAACAATATTTTTCTCAAGTTCATCACAGAGGAGGCCAAAATATCACAACTGCCTTTATTAATGAAGCTGAAAGACATCTCTCTCATCTAAATCATATGTAATCAATTTATTCATTACTGCCGGGACGTGAAAGCGAGTCCGATTTGTTCTGGACAGGTGGCCGAGACGACCATTGGCCCAAAGAGCCCGCCCACAAAGACCCTAAAGGCGATTATGCAAATAGAAGAGCTTTTGCTCAGACTTTCCCAGGAAGGGGAGGAGAAGAGGGAGAAGTGTGTGTACACTGGGGGGCTGCTGCAACAGTGCGGATGCCGAGACAATCGTGCCACACCATGCAAGTGCTCTGTGGATCCACTATATTGTAACACGTTCTTGAAGAGTAGTCAACATCAATAGCAATTAATAGCAGATGAACTTCATATCATGATAATTATAACAACTACAGATTTACAACTTGTACAGTTTCTGACTGACTATGATGCCAGTACTATTCGGATGTGATATGATTTCTGGACATATGCCTGTCAAGTAATGTCACTGGAGGATGTCTGTTGACATGATTAAGTTCAAATTACACAGGATAAGTAACCTACTAAGCTGGTGGTGTTGACACAATGTATGTATTGTCACCAAAAAAAAAAAAAAAAAAAACCCCAAGAAATATAAAACTAGAAGAAAGTGACTTGTTTTTCTGGCTAAGTACCCCATTTACAAGCCAGACTCTAATCCTATACAAGGAAAGATACATCTTTAATGCATGCTGAATTCTTTTGGCTTTATTGGAAACACTTGTCATAGGGAGCATATCTGATCAATAGTAAGGTACATGGGCATAACCTGTATGTACGCTATACCTACTATATCTATGCTTGGATAACAACTGATCATTTTATAGAAATATAGCATTAAGATATGGTATAACCTTTCCATATGCATACATACATGGATGGTCTATAAATAATTACTGACCTGACATTCAGATGAGACTAAAATCCCAAAGATTACATTACAGGTGTTTAGCATGGGAGCAGTTGGGGGTTAGGTGCCTTGCTCAAGGGCACTTCAGCCATTCCTGCTGGTCAAGGGAATTGAACTGGCGACCTTTTGGTCCCAAAGCTGCTTCTCTAACCTTTAGGCCATGGGTTCCCCACAAAGATACCCCGGTAATTACCCTGCCTCGCTATGGAAAAGATATCCAATCCAATCGGGCTTTAATTCAAACTCATAATTACTAGTTAAACATGCTCAGAATTTTCTAGAAACAAATATGACTACAAATATGCATCACACATTCCTTATATATTTTTTAAACAATTTACCTCATCATATTATGATATAATAATGTAATAATATAGCAACGACCCACAGTATAGTTCAGTTTAGCTATTTAGCTAGCAGCACTTAGCTTCTTACAAGTGATGAAAGTCATCAGAATTTAATTTAGCTAACTGCTGGGTGTATTGCAATAGAAATACAAATGTCCTAGCTCCTGGTCTGAGGAGAAGAATAGCTGTGAGGAGATTTTACAAGTTGACATCACCTGATTTTTTTTTTTAAGTTAATGTCTCCGGTCATAATGTGCATTAGTATAAATACGCAGGTGATTATAGAAAATCGCGTGCTCTGATTGGTCGAGAAATTCGGACTATTTCT
>JAOTRR010000034.1:8215381-8226578 GCA_028570945.1 Gogo arcuatus
CCGCTCAACTAAGTAAAGAGAAACGACATCCATCATTACTTTAAGACAGGAAGTGTCTTTTAATTAATAAAAATAAAGAAAAACCATTGAATTAGAAGGTGTCCCCAAACTTTTGACTGGTACTGTATGTTTAATTGTTAGCTTTTCAATTGTTGAAATTTTAAGGTAATAAAGTAAAGTAGAAAAGCTGGGAAGGGGAACTAGACTCTGAAAAGTCCCAACATGTAATTATATTAATGCACTTGTTCTAATCCATGTCAAAGCTCTTTATCGTCATGTGCACAGAAAGTACAACGAATTTCTTACTTCCATATCATCTCAAAAGCACACAAAATAATCCAGGCATATTCATAGCCCAAAGACAAACACTCATCAAAATGTGAGACCATGTGAGACAACCTTACATTTTCTTACAGCACCCACAGAAGACATATACTGTAAAAAACAAACAAACAAACAAACAAGGGGCAAATTAGAAAGGTACATGCAACGTAGAAAGTGTCCAATAGTGCAGTACAAGAACAACAGATTTGTGTTTTAAATGCTTTAAATGTTCAGAATGACGTTATCAAAGTTATTGAATCTTGTGGTCAGAGTGCTGATAGATCTGGAACTTCTTCCTGATGAGAATAAAGAGAATAGAGGATGGACTGCATGGCTGGGGTCTTTTTGGAGCCGGGCTACTTTACTGAGATAGCGTGTATGGTAAAAGACATGTAATGCAGCAAATTGTGTACTGGTGATCTTCTGAGTGGTCCTCACCACCTTCTGCAGTGTTTATCATTTCTACAGGAGGACTTGTATACTGGACACTCCACATAAACAGCTTAAAAAAAATGTGTAATCTGACTCATCAACACATGCCATGGAAGCATTATGTATGTTCAGAAGGCACTCGGTACGCTTATATTACTTATGCACAAAATAGGCCCTGATGTAACTATGGGTTGTAATTACAATGCAATCATATTCCACAGAAGTGTAGTCCAAATGGGTTTCTGGGAAACAGCAGGTCACATTGTGTGACCGAGAAGAGCAAAAGAACAGCTCGGAACGGATAAACGAGGGATATTTTTGTTTCCCTTAATAAGCTGAGGTTGGCAGTACCTCATGTGTTGGCCTACGTTGAACTGTGTAAACACAGGCAAGGGGGATGTTCAAGGAAGGACAGAAATAAAGAAAGAGCAGAGGATTACGGAGTTGAGAGAAATTGATAAAATTGCCAAGAACAGCAAGAAAAGATGGATGGACTGCTTGTGCACAGTGAAATCCACAGTGGTTTTATGGATTTTAAATATGCATATAGCAGATTTAAACATCTAAACTCAAAGGTTCATTCATTTTTCAAGACCAGAGTAAGTGAGAACTCAAATACTCTTTAAAATCACTGCATGGGATGAGAGCTGATATCAACACAGCCTGCTGAATGTTGGCGATAATGCCATCCAATCTGGGCTAATTAGTCCTGGCCATGCTGTAAAGTCCCTTAGGAAAGCTTAGGGAATCCGCTAACACATGGAATAGTCATACATCTAAATATTTTGCTCAAATGGGCTTGACTATATTCCATATATTTTATTCTACGCTGCTGACAGAAAGCAGCAATTTAAAGGAAACCCAAATGCAATTAATCAACCAAGACATATCTGCTGTTCCATGTTCACTCCTTTAGTTTTGCACTGGGGTTGCAAAGCTACTGTAGCAAACAAGGTTTGAATGTTGGTCATTTCCTTAAATACATGCACACATCTGCACATGCTTCCATTCTGTACATACTAGCACTAAGTAAAGTCACTTAAGTACGGAAATGTTTTTGAAATTTGTGGCCTTTGAATATCAAATAATTTTTTAAATAAAATCTGAAATTACATTCCCGAGAGTCCTTTGGATGGCCTGACTATGTACTGTAATTCTAATCAACTACGCTATTATGATAAATGGCATCCCCAATTCTGGAGACGCTTCTGTAAAGAAAGACATTTGAAAATATACTATTATACAATAAAGTATAGTATTATACAAAGTATACAGTACATCAAAACAGTGTCTATGGCTTTATTCTAAATCGATTGATGTAAAGAACTAATTTCTAGTTACTTTAGTCTGATAGCTACCCATCCATTGAAAAGCTCCAATACTTTGTAAACTATTAGTCTCTTGGTTGCAATATAACAATACTCTACACAGCTCTTTTTCCTCCCATCCACCCTTACTTCCAAGTGGCATACTACTCAGTATGTTTTTTTCAGGTCCTGGATATAATGGGGCCCAGAGTAATGTCTCAATGTGGAGGAAAGACGTGTTGAGAGATTCCAGGCCTGACATGGTCTGCCAGCTGCAATCACAAATGCAAAACGTGACAAGTTCCCCCCCCAAAAAACAAAATACAACAAACACTTTATTTCCCTTGATTCATTTATATTTTTATTAATTCACTTGGTAGCCGTATCCAAAATGAGCAACAAATGATTAACAACCAGTCCAAGCAGCAGGCTAAGAAGGTGAACCTTAAAAGTGTTGAACTCATCACCATGCTTAACCGCTAGACCCTTAATTTCCAATACTCTGGAAGTTGAGCAGTGATCTGAAAAGTTTAGAATAAGGATGAGAGGCAAGGACAGTTACAGTCGGGAAGCAACAGGAGAGGTGATGGACAAAAAAAACGTCTTTGGGTGCTTCCACATATGCACACAGCATTTACACTCGGGTGTGGAACAAAAGAACCGGTCTGAGACTGCAGCATTTTTATTTTGTAGATGAGAGCTCCAAACTGAGCTGTGAGGGATGAACTGAACCAAAGCATAGAGCTATAGCAAAGCAGAAACAGAAATTATAAAGTAGATGCAATTTATTTCGTTGCTTATTTCCATAATTATCTAGTAATTTACTGAGAGACTGCTCTGTATTCTCAATACTTGGGTCATTATTATTTTTTATTACATGTACTTGGTAAAGGTTTGTTTTTCTGTGGCCATATTTCTGATCAATAAATTAAACCATTTTCCCCTCAGACAAACTTTTTATCTCTACTTTTTGGTTAGTTTAATTATATGTAGTGTGAAATTAAACCAGTCAAGTAGCAAATGAACCAAAAGTATTAATTTTACTCTGATTTTGACTCTGCTAATGGACTAACAGTTGTCAAAGTGCCTTTAGAGTGTTTAAACCACAGCGTAAAACACTGGCTCAAATTCAGCCAACACAGACTTGCTTACAGCTTGTGTATAAATAAGGCCTTATTAATACACTCACCCATCACTTTATTAGGAACACCTCTTCACCTGCTCATTCTATTATGCAAATATGCAGTGAGTCAATCATGTGGCAGGAGCGCATTAATTAAAATCATACAGATAAAAGTCAAGAGCTTCAGTTAATATTCACACAGTATCAGAACAGGGGAAAATGTGATCTCAGTCACTTTGAAGCTTGGTTCGATCTGACAGGAAGGTTATGGTAACCACTCTCTACAACCGTGGTGCGCAGACAAGCATCTCAGAACACACAACGTGTCAAGGTGAAGGCATTACAACAGCAAAAGACTGCATTGGGTTGCACTCCTGTAAGCCAAGAACAGGAAATTGAAGCTACAGTGAGCACAGTTGAGATGTGTTGATTCTCTAATACATCAGTAAATCCAACATTTTACCAATCCAGGCCAAGATATTCAACAAACCAAACATTCAAAATATTCTTAAACCTGAATAAACCTTTTCCAACAAGCACAAAAAGACCAAGGTTCTCCAATATAAAGCTAACAAATACAGCATTCTTAAATATACATCAAAAGATGAAACTAGAAGGGCACTCGGTAGAGTGCATACCTTCGCCAAGCCACATATTAGAATATCCAGACGTTTACATACATAACCAGGTTTGCATCAAAATCTAAATCAATTGTTCCTTGGCCCACCTTTCCTCAAAATTTCATCAAAATCTGTTCAATACTTTTTGAGTTATGTTGAGAAGAGACAAACAAACGGAGGTGAAAACATAACCTCCTCCAACTAAGTTGGTGGAGGTAAATGTTAATCTTGGTGTGTTCTATACATGTGTAATCTTTGGGAAATTGACAATGTTCTTTCCTACTCTCTGATCATTCTGGATTGTCAGTTCTTTCACTCAACAGTAAAGCCAAATGGCAATTTTAGAACATCAGTATCTTCGAGAACGTTGAGTCAATGTGTTTAGGGCTTAACAGTCCATATTTAAAAATGAAATTCATACACACACAGAAACTGAAAATCATATTCTAAAAAGAATAAGAGCCAAATAGAGAATACAGAAGTCTAGAGAAAACATCTGAGTGAAAGGATGCATGAAAATCATTTCTTGTAGACCATCTGGGGAGTAGAGAGATGAGAGTTCATATACTCCATATATGAATAATTTATTATTAATATTATGATAAATTGAGTTGCTTTAATACACTTTTCTGCAATATCATAGTTGTTGTGACGGTTTTTTTAGGTAAAAAATGTAATTATTATTAGGGGGCCAAGCACTGAAGGTGCATAAGCACCCTTTAGTGATTGTATGTATGTATGTATGTATGTATGTATGTATGTATGTATGTATGTATTATTATTTTTTTTAAATTTTTTTTTTAACTGAAAGCAGCTGATGTGATGTTAAAATTGTAAAAATTGGAAAATGTTCACATTTTCAAAACCCCTTCAGCGTTGAACATTTTACTTGCCTTTTATAAATTTAAAAAATATATTTTTTATATAAATAAGAACAACATTTTTGGAGACACTAAAAGTATTATGGAATTTTCTTAGTAAATATGATGCATATTGTGTATTGAAGAAATAATATGATAATTTTGCTTTCTCCTACTTGATACACACCTGCAATGCACTTGAAATATATTAATTCAGTTTGCTGCCCATTACTTAACCTGTTCAGAAACTGACCAAGAAGAATCGCTCCTTATCAGCAACGTGTGATCCGAAAAGGGGGGCAAGTTTCGAACAAGTTTCTATCAACTGATTCTAAGAGCAACTTTCTGACCAGACTCAAAGGTTAAAGCCACTAATTGGATTCACTCCAGTAAACTGCACAGTGTAATTACCCCTGGTCCAGGCCTCCTGCCGGAGCCCATAATGCTAATTGCCAATCCTCAAACACTTAATCACCAGTAGCACATTATTTAGTCTTGAAAATCAGAACTCGGCACAGCTGGCCGTGTTAAGAAGCACGTATCCTCTTGACCCCGTCAGACTGCAACTCATCCAGCTTTGCTCTTCATAGCCCTCGAGGCTAAAACCCAAAAGCCCAGCAAGATACTGAACACGGCTCTTTGCCTGCTGTCTTTGATGGGTTTTTGTTGGCATGGTGAAGCTGGTGTCTGGTTCTCTTATGAAGGCCTTGGAGAGATCTCATTTCCTTCTGAAGTGTGCTCTGCTGGAGGTTTTGGGCATGCAGAGTGATCCAGCAATGCTTAGTACTTCTGCCAACTTTTACAACCTTTACAGCTCCAATAAAGTGCACACACATGCACAAACAATTTTAAACTGTCTGCTGTGTCAATCACCAGCAACAGGTGTCAAATTACTTCACATTTCTGCAATTTGCTTGAAGCCAGGACCCTGGCTGTATAAAATGGAGTAATTTAATTAGTGAGGGGGAGAGAAAAAAAAACAAAAAAAGCCAAGACAAAACAAATTCAACAGGAATTTGCTCTTGGACAAAATTCAGGAAAACACTTGTCTTACACTTGTACACTTGAGAGGACATTTATGGCAAAGTATATTCAAAATCTGATAATCAATGTGCCAATTTCTCAAAGTGATAACAGACAGCAGAGAAAAGGGAGCAATTTGGGAACATGCGAAGCTAGTTGCCTAGCACCTGGGTCAGACAGCAGCTCTCCAACCCCTCCTCCTCTCGACTCGCTTGCAGCCTGCTGTCGTCACGCCATCCTTTCGTCTCTGTGACTAGTGTCCCTAGATACAGCACTAGAGAAGAAGCCATGCTGCTGCTCCCAACTGCTAAAAAAACCTTTCATCCCCATGATCCAAGGTCACACAACCTCTCTTCCATCCCCTCCCTTCTCTGCTTCATCCCTTTATCATACGATTGATGTTTATGAGAGCAAAAAAAGTACTGAGGGAGAGCCTTTTCCCTGGAACCGTTTGTTAATCTTCTGTTTTTCAGTTAAACAAGAGCATGTATGTAGTATTCATTTCCATTCTTCAGGCCATTTCAATCAATCAAGCATACTCTTTCACACCCATTACTGGTCATTTGTTCATCTATAATTGTGCACTACTGAAAAAATATCTGCTTTCCCTATGCACATCCAAACATTACAAAGCACCTAGTAGTAATATGTCACCGAATGGGTTTCATCGCTTTCAAAGTCATTTTCAAATTTATCCATCTAAAATGACAATCTTACTTGATTTGATTCACTACAAAACAATTCATGAGCTGCATAACTGAAAACATATGTTGGCGGCTTGGGAAAACCCTTCACACGGTCAATTTTTCCACTATAAAAGCTGTTCTGCATACTACAGGGTTCCCTTTTGCACCCATAAGTTCTAGCACTTTAAAGCCTGGTTACTTTGAGGAGCCAAAAGCAAGAAAATTGCATTTAAAAGATTCCTTTCTGAGTCCACTAAAAGACACAAAATAATTGATTTAATTAGCATGTAATATAGCTAAAAAAAAAAAAACGGCTATAAAAAAAAAAAAACCAGTCATGGCATTTGAGGAACAGTGCCATGTTGCTCTATGCACATCCAAACATTACAAAGCACCTAGTAGTAATATGTCACCGAATGGGTTTCATCGCTTTCAAAGTCATTTTCAAATTTATCCATCTAAAATGACAATCTTACTTGATTTGATTCACTACAAAACAATTCATGAGCTGCATAACTGAAAACATGCATTATGCCAATCAATGCCAATTGTTGCTCTTGACTTGATGGATCTTTGTTGTCTCTTACATCGGGGTGCATCATGAATCTTTTGATAGCTGATATATACACACACCATTTACAAACCTGAATTCAGTTCAGTTTTATTTGTATAGCATTTTTAACAGGATACGTTGTCACAAAGCAGCTTAAAAAAAATCCAGATCTAGATTTACATCCCTAATGAGCAAGCCTGAGGTGACGATGGTGAGGAAAAGCTCCCTGAGACAACATGAGGAAGAAACGTTGAGAGGAACCAGACACAAAAAGGAGCGCAGCCTTAAGGGTATCCATGTGGGACCATCCCAAGCAAACCGAATCTATTAGCTTTATATCCGTTTCGCTATGGAACATATCCAAAAACCTGGTCAAAGTACGACATTCACTGCTTCAGAAAAACACACTTAGTTAGCAGGTTATCAATTAAAACATCATCTTTAGGGAAGGTTGACTGTTTTTACAGCTGCGTTCATTAAACTGGTTTCTTATTTATATAATGTAATCTCTACAGGCAGAAAGTGTAGGTGTCTAAAGTAAAAACTGTATAAAGTAAATACATTCTATACAGTTTTGGTGAAACATTCAAATTTTCTACATTGTTCATAATTCTTTATTCTTCATATTTACAGGAAATGCTTTTTATGCAGTGAAACGTCATGAGGTTTCTTGGGCCCTGAACAGTTCTGTGCTAGTTATCATGAAGTTGCAAGTCTTAAATCCCAGGACTGTCAGAGAGCCACTGTTGCCTCCTTGAAGACCCTTCACTCTGAACTCCTCAGCTTTGGTTCATTTGTAAGACATTTAAAACCATGGTCTTAAGATAATTCGAATATGTTCCTAACAGATGTTCGCTGAAACTCAACTGAAGTGAGTCATGGCAGTAGTTCAGCTAATGACACGGTCTTAACGCTGGTCACACGACAGCTGGCTATTTTTGTCCAGAGAAAAACACAGTGAAAGGACTGAGAGGGAGTAGGAGTGACTAAAAGAATGATAAGAATGAAGAAAAAATACAAGAAAAACTGCAAGAACAAAAATAACTTCTATCTCCTTCAGACTCTCATTGCACATTTTATAAATGCTTAAGTTCCTCCTCTAGCTATTAATAATATAAATAATATTCAGGTCTAAAGCAAGATAAGCATGGGAAGAAAAGCTGAGCAGCATCAGGATAACTACAGTACGGGGAAGAGAACATGGCTCTACGTTACAGACATAACACAGCGCTTAATGAAAAGCAACATCCAATCTCTCCTTCTTGCTGGTTCCACTTCCTACGACAACACACTGACGAGTAAATCCCATTTGTGCAGATTATCAGTTTGAGTGACAAGAATACCTCCTTAGATGCTGCTGCTGTGTGGAGCAGATTATATATCCAGCATGCACAATGTTCCCAATTTCATCTTCCTGTTGTTTCTTCTATAAAATCTCCACAATCTCCAATTAAATAACGATTCATGACATTACAGAGAAATCTTGCAATCAGTATTCTGGATTGTGAGGAATCATGGGGCGAGATTGTTTTATATTCTGACAGTTGCTTAAAAGTTGACCGCATTAATTTCGTATGGCCAGAGCAACAGCTTTCTTTGAGCTTTCTCAAAGAAACAAAAATTCTCAAGAAATGATTTCTCGGCCAGAAATGATGCCAACCAAGGAAGCAGCACGACTGCCAGAACCACATCGCAACCATTTAATAAAACCAGCTGTGTTTAGGATGCAAAATGCTCTACATTTGGAATTGCAGGCACAAACGTGAGCAAATGGTTTTAGACGAGGGTGTTGGAGTAGGGTGGGGTTGTAAACATACTGATAGGTAAACACTCATGCGTATGCTCTGGAAAGATGGTGGCATGCACACATAGATGACTAATCACACTGAATTCACACACAAGCTTAAGTGTGAGGAGATAATGCAGAGAAAAGAAGGGAGGAAGGAAAGACACAAGTCCTTAGATGACCCTGAGTGCTAAGAATTTTTGCAACTGATGCTCAGGAGAGTGACAAATCTGACTATCTTCCTTATTCATTCATTTGGCAAGCACTTATCTCGAATAAAGTTAAAGCATTAACAGTTAAGAGTCTTGCTCAATGTTTTAATGCTTTTTCTTTCTTGTTACTAATCCTCATTCCTATCAAAGAGTAAAATGTCTTCAACACAGCACAACAGGAGCTAAGAGATGACAAGGTAAAAAGTAATATCATGTGACCAACAACAGGTCAGCAATGCTGATAAACACTAGCCTTGACTGCACACGATGGAGTGATAACCAGCATCTTGCTGTACCTCGGTGTTGTTCTGGGGGCTTATCATGACCCCGTTATTCCCATCGGTCTCTTCACCCGATGCTCCTGATCCTCCTCCTCGACCAGCATTCCCTCCACCTCCGTTTCCTCCACCATCATCACCGGGACTGTCTCCATTCTCCTGCATCTCATCCAGGGCGATGGTGAACTGCGCAAGGGTCCGAACCATCTGCAGCATCCCAGGGAGCTGCTCCCCGGGTCCCTGTCTCACCAATCACCAGGCTCCTTTTAAGACAAGGCGCCAAAACCTACAATCCAAAGATGGTATAGCAATGTTCTGGTTCTGGATCACTTCCTCAGCCTCCACCAGATCTAAAGGAAGGAATGTGTGTTGCCTTTCTGCGCCTCCTCTATGGCTAATCCGTGGTCTCGGTCCCTCACACAGGTAGAACAAGTGTCACAGAGTGAGAGGAGGAGAGTGAGAGAGAAGGAGGGAGAGATGCAGCCTTTCTCTTCTGTTCTCAGCCGTTAATAAGAGGCAGGAGATCAACAGCAGTGGCTCTGAGCAGCTGAACTCTGATTACACTACAGGCTCGACCAATGGATGCCAGATCAGGCGATTTTCTCGACATTTTTTTCCCCAGCGTCCTGATAATAATCTGTGCTAAAGGGAGGCTACATTGGAGCAGTGATTCACAAGCAGCACCCACACATACTTATGAATACAGGAGCAAAACACATTACAGTGACTCAGCAGCACCTAGAATGCTATGAATGCACTATACACATGCTATTAATACAGCAAATTGGTCATTTATAGCTATAGGAACCTGAATTCACCTATAGGTGAATACCAAATAACACATGGTATTGACAACAAATCATGCGCATACTCCTGTCTCTCTTGAACCATTCTTGCTTTTTTAACATTTTCATATTCCTATAAATTACCTGCAATTTTTTTTGGCCACACCTTTATTATTAGAACACTAATACAGTATTTGCATTTTTTTTAAAAAAGGAAAAAAAAAAGTTTTCATTCTTTGCCTCCAAACACAGAGAGAAAGGAAGCACCACTGTACAGTACGCATATCTCGATAATAAGTTATATATTTAAGAGTATTGTTTTTGAGGTATTTAAAGTGCCATTACTTTGCCTAGATTAAACACAGGAGACAGATGCTTATAGCATTTTAGGTTGAAGCTGTGCTCTCATGATAAAGTCTGTTTCATTCGGAAGGTCTGCCTTATTTTAGACAAATATGAAGGAGCATCGCATTTCTGCAATAAGACAAGCCAGAAAAAGCTTTCAGAACGCTTGGGAAGACAGTTTTCATGACGTTTTTGACTAATGAAAATGTAATATCAAGCTGCCCATAGGTATATTAGCTCTAGCAGGTTTCTACACTGTCTGAGAGAGGTCACAACACTTACAAATTAAGACATTACTCACAAATGCAGAAAACACAGGCATCAATTCGACAACACGTAGTTGCATCATGAAACATCTTGCACGTTAAGAAAACGATCGCAAACATAGAGAACACAAACGAATATAGCTTATAGGACATGTGACAATTTGATTTGATAAGGTGCCTGCTGCAAATTCAGACAATGCACTGCAAATAGCCACAACACAACGGAAGTAAACACAACACAATGGAAGTAGACACAACACGAAGAGAGGTTTCTGCCTGGAGGACTTACTGATGAAACCTTCAATGCTTCGTGGGGTGAGTAAGTTGAACTTAACTTTATTGATAATTTCACTCTTAAGATACACTGCAACCCCACTATAACGAACTCTTTCACTACGAACTTTCACATATAACAAACTAAGTTTGTGTCCCCTGCCTCTAGTGACGATGAGTTGGAGTCTTCTATGGGGACCACATCACTGAGCCATGCGCTCCTTTTCCCACCAGAGACAAACAATAAGTAATCAAGTCCGCAGTCAAGGTAACAATACGTGTTAACGCCATAAAACAAAGGCTTAACTAGCCTAGCTTAGGTGT
>JAOTRR010000034.1:8383951-8393969 GCA_028570945.1 Gogo arcuatus
ACTGGAATGAAATGGCTGCCATACATAGAGATGCTGATTTAAGAAAAAACTGAAGAGGTCTCTCAATTTTTTCCATAGCTGTATATATATATATATATATATATATATAAATATAAACCTGCAACCACACTGGTCCTTTGTGCATAAGAATGGAGACCCCTGTGCTATGTTCTATGTAGTGGGTGTACATACACGGGCATTTTGTTCATCAGTGTTGAGTCTTTCAAGGAAAAAATTAGGATGCATTTAAGAATTGATTATTTTTATCATCTCTATAATAAAGGTGGTGAAAACAGCAGGATACATAAGTTTCAAAACAACACATTTGGCAAGTGAATTCACATTTAGGCGCACGTACGCGCACACACCCCTCCAAGGTAGATATGGGATTTGTTTAGACAGTAGCAGTTTCTACACTGACCTCTTTAAGCTGCTGTCTGTTGGGTAGAGAAAAGTGTATTTGTCAGAGGGGGGTCCGCCTGCCATTCTCACTGAAGCAAAGGCAAATGAAGGAGGGATGGATATGCAAATCTGAAACATCAAATAAAAACAAGAAAGAAAGAAAGAAAGAAAGACAAAAGGAAAGCAAGGTCATGGTTAGAAAAAGCACAATCGAGCACAGCAAAGCATAGCAACAAAAAACAGGCAAAGCTAGACCACATAACAGCTGTGTTTGTGTGTGTGTCCGTGTGTGAGAGAGAGAGAGAGAGAGAGAGAGTGAGAGAGAGTCAGTCAGAGAATGTGTCAGAGAGAGCGTCAGAGAGAGCGTCAGAGAGGGTCAGAGGGAGTCGAGTGTCAGAGAGAAAGAGTTAGAAGCAGAAGAGAGACAAGCAGAATGTCAGAGAATCAGAGAGACTGAGTCAGTGTCAACGAGAGTCAGAGAGAGAGAGATTTGGAGTGCGTATGAGAGTCAAAGAGAGTCAGAGAGAGAATGTCAGAAAGTGTCAAAGAATGGTGTGTCAGAGTGAGTTTCGGAGAGTCAGAGATGGTGTTAGAGAGTCAGAAAGAGTCAAAGAGAATAGGAGAGTCAGTGTCAGAGAGAGAGAGAACTGCACAGGCGCAGTATACAAGCTGCAATGGCATGAAATGTTCAACTCATAAGAAGCACTGTGTGTGTGTGTGTGTGTGTGTGTGTGTGTGTGTGTACTATGGAATCATTAATCAGAATGACAGGATCACCTTGTCTGCCTAAAGCTAACTGAAGGTACCGTGGATTTAACACTCCAGCCATCAATCTGTTCTTGTCTATCCTTTTTCTCTCCCTTTACTCCGTTCTTTCACCCATTTTCTTACTATTTCCCCTCTCGTTCTATGTCCCCTTGCTCTCCCTCCATTTCTGTCCCTTATCAGTTTCTTGTCTGTCTGCCCCTTCTCGCTCTGTCTTTCAGTCTCATAAACTATATTCTGTTTGCGCAATATCACACTTTCTACACAATGTTTTCAGTTACAGAAAAAAAACCACATTTAAAGCAGCCTCTGAGGCCATGCCTGTTTCACAGACACACAGATCCATTCAGTCACCGTCACTTTTTCCTGACACACACACCATGATTCAGCTTGGCTGTATTGTAAATATCGTGACTGGTGCATTGATTCCAAACATTTAGTCACAATCACATAACTATTGTGAATGTACTTACTGAAGTTATGTGATTTGATTGTCAAAGTGGTGAATTATTGTCATAAAGCCGTTCACAATATGAGCGGTCATATAATACCAAAGCATTTTTGTGTGTGTATATTTTGAGTGTGCTTTGTGAGAACCAAAAAGGACTAAATGTCCTCATAAAGATAAGATCATGTCAAATGTCTTCAAAATCACCTGGTCTAGGGCCGTTTCGATAAGATACGTTTTCCATACATCAGAAACAAGCACTGCGTGAATATGGGCCTTAGGTTTCCACTTTCAATTGAGTGAAACATTCAACATTGTAACAGTACAATAATTGAAACTTAATAATGACAGTGTTTGAGTGATCCATAGACTCTTAGCAGAATATCAATTAGGCATATAATGATATCGTGTGCTAATAAATTGCAATACAAATTTATGATGATTCGAATCGAAGAAATAGATAATGAACCACAATTATTAATAGGCTGCATAATCTCTTAGTTTTTCCCGGCTGTAATTGAGTTGTTTAGACAGCAGATACAACAATAATGTACAATAGAGGGAATGCATATGATGTCACTGGAGGCAGAGCTTGAATGGCGCGAAAACACAGAAAAACAGATCTAAAATGGGAAAGAGCTGTTGTGTAATTGACTGTACAAATAAATTTAACAAGAAATCAGAGCTCTCGTTTTATAGACTGCTGAATGCTGAAGAAAAGAGAAGCAAATGGAGGTAGTTTTAGAAGAAGCAGCTTTTATGTTTAAGTCTGACTACAGCCTTTTAACAAATGTCTATAAATGTTTATTAAGAAAAGGCATATTTGTTATTAACGTTTTTCATTTTTAATAAAAGGAATATTTTCATTAATAGGCTATTATATTTTACCTGAACCTTTACAAATGTTTGTAAATAATTATTGTTGAAACAAAAGTATTTTTTCTTTAATTTAACAAAAGGAATATTTAAGTTGATAAAGAATAGGAAAATAAATGCAGCATTGTTTGGTAATAAAATTTTGTTCATTTAATTTTTGTTCAAAGATATTGTGGAGAAAATCAAATTGTGAACCCAATATCATTAACAGAATCAAATTGTGAATTGGGTGAATTGTTACATGCATATCAAGTTACAAAAGCTGTGCAATATATTGCAACAAAATTAAACATGACTAATTAAACAGGTTTGTCAGATCGCAGCAAAATTCTACCTCGACTACATCACACAAAATGCTCTGAAACTAGCCCAAAACATTCAAGCACTAGAAAAGGGAGCCACATTTTTCTTCCTTTTCTCAGTGTTTGAGTGGGAAACAAGTTCACTGTGTTGCACACGCATTTCTGATTTGCTGTTTCAACGAACCCGATTTACCGTAAAAAACAATACAAGCAACACTGCTAGGATGATGGGGTGTGTGTCTGAAGCATGGGGCATTTTATTTCACATTCTGTTGTCAGCTAGTTGTGCTGTGAAACATGTTATTTGAGTCGAGAGTAGTCTCATACTTGCAGATATTATCTTCCCAATCGCCGTGCTGATTTCTTTAACCTGTATTGAATGTGCTATGAAATGCTGCCTAAATAAATTTTGCTGTGTGCACACGTGATATCAGCATTGACTTGTATGCATACTAACTCGTGAAAAACAGCATGCTTAGGAGAAGTCTGTTTTTTAAATCCCCCTATAGCCAATCCTGATTTCAGATAAAGAGAAAACTACATTTCAGAGTAGGGAGTATGGGCTCAATTACGTTTAAATGTTTATTATACCTCACATAATGTAAGCGATGTTTTATGACAAACAGTCTACTGTACTATGCAGTTGAATGTACAGTTGAATGTATCATTCAATACGGTGAGGAATTGAATCGAGAGACTCGCATCGAATGATACGATAAGATATGCTGTATTGTTATAACCTTGACCTGGTCCTCACATATCATGTTTTACAAAAATTGCAGCTTTAATTGAAAAAATAAAGGTCCCAAAAGATTAGCCAGGGTTTGATTTAGGTGCAGTGTAGAATTAATTAGTTGCATTAATAACTATCAATGGAACATCGTCAAAAGGAAAGAAACCATACCACTTACACTTCTAAGGGTTCATTTATGCTCCCTTTACATACAAAAATAAACATATCTGTTTAACACGATCTGTTTAGTTACCGCAACTGCCCACACACTTCATGTGTCCTTCAGTGTCCTTTACGCTGGCATGGATGTTAAGCAATACAGCCACTAGAGGGCAGCTCAGAGTCAAAAGTTTCTAACAACAAGAAACATGGCGACGATGGAGGTCGTAATAATGTACCTGTTGAGAAAGAGGCAAAAGCTGAGGCAGCATTGTAGACACTGTAAACATGACACAGATGTTTAAAATTTATTACTAAATCACATAACTTTAAATCAAAACAGTTCCACCATTTTTTAAATTTCTTCGTCATGTCTCGCTTGAACTATTGGCTACACTGCCCCCACAATTTCCAGTGGTACTGCTCCGTTTCATCCGTATCTGTAAGCTTACAGAAAAAGTGCACAAATACAGACAAAATGAACACAGATGATGGACAGAAGGCTCTGTCTGTATCCGTATTTAACATTGAGCATAAATGAGGCTTAAGCATCATTGCAGGACAGATATCAATCACCCTAAATGCACTTTTTTACTTCCCATTTTCAAGCACACTTATTCCACTCCACTTATTCCAAATCAGCCAGTAAATAGCTTCACAAGTGCGCACTCATGTTGCTGAGTATCCATAAAAAGCACCCTTGCTCCCTTTTTAGTTCTCTTGCTCAACCTCCAGTGCCATTCCCCTTTGTCTGAAGGACACTAATGAGGTCACACCTTCTCTCTCTCACTTCCTCTTCATCACTCTTTATTCTCTTCCACCATCTCCATCTCATATACTTCCTTCACTTGATCTCTCTTATGCCTCTTTTATACCATTTATACTGCTTTCCATCAGTCTCTCATTTCCCCTTCATCACTTTATCTCTTTCCTCCTCCTGTCTCCCTCTCCACAACTCAGTCTTCCTCTTCACTTTCTCCTCTTTTATTTTCGCTCAATTCTTCCATCGACATCTTTTTTCCTCTTCCTGTTTTACTCCTCACTCCATCTTGCTTGTTAGGGGTGTTTAAATCATAAATTCATTAGCTAGCCCACCAAGCATGTGAACACCCCAGTGTGCACAGTCTCATGTTTGATTGGCTGAAAGCCTAACTGACCAGGCTAAAAAAGTGGTAGCTTTTGTAATCTAGTAAAGTATGGCCAGCTATTTCCTTAAATCCGTTAATAGAGACTCTAGTGTGCGACAACATACATGCGATTGTTCATATTGTATGTCTACGTGTGACACTGATCCAAGCCGCAAACCAACAGCACAACAGGCGAGTTGAGATTTTCTCAACTTTATGCAAATTAGGTATGAAATTGTAAAGGAACAAATCCAAATGAATGACGTAAATGATTCCTTATAATCTTATAATCACGGTTTCATCTTATCCTGTCATGTATGACCTCTGATTAAATGTGCATAGACATTATAAAGAAAAATAAAGATTGAAAAGAAGTAGCAGAGATCACTGGTGTCTCTGGAGAGTGTTTGTAGCTAGTACACTTAGCTTGCACTGCTAATAGCTAATATGATGCCTGGCATGTAACATGTAAATCAAACCACCAATTTTCATACTGATTAGTGTGTTATTTACTTAAGCAATATCACATGAGCAAGAGTGTGGTTATACTGAATATCAGCACAGCTGTGAATTGGCTGTAGGCACAAAGATACAGGCTGAGCGAGTTGGTATAACCGCACAGTGGCAAGTGTGATATCGCTTTTATACAATAGTTCTATGAACAAGAAATTAACATAGAGGAAGTGACATTTCGGACAGAATATGGCCCAATGTTTTGTTTATTGCCACTCCACTAGTGAAAATAGATATCCAAGAAGCTACACAAACTTTGTAGCCCTTTGGCTAGCTGGCTAGCTAGCTAGCTCATATTGATTTGTACATTCCTGTTAAAGGTACTTCTGGTGAAAATGGCATCCTTTTTTCTCCCTTTTAATCTTTATCTGACGAGCTTTCATATTTTAAGTCAAAAGTTATATTCATGAAAAATGCATAGTTTGCCATGTCCACTGATGTCGCTAAAAACTACTGTAGTAACCACTTCGAACTAGGAAGTGGAATTTTACATGGTGAACACAGACAAGTGGAGTGATAAATAATGAAACGTCATAGTACGGTTATATTAAATATAAGCACTCTTAGAATGCCACTTGACCAATCACATTAGTAGACCGGAACTAACTGTTATATATAATTTGTGTTTGACTAGTTAGAAGAAGATAAATGGCGGTGCCTCTGGTGAGCTAATACACAGGATTGTCACTTTCAGTGAGGAAAAATAAGGGACACCTACTTCCCCACTAGAACTTTTATGCCTCCTATAGGTGGTGGAGGTATTATGCTATTGGATCTGTGCATCCATCTAAGATTGTCATTACTGTGATATCTCAAGAACGAGTGGTTGAATGTTTGTAGGATTTACATGGAATTAAACTGTTTTAACAAGCAGATGAAATGATTAGATTTTGGAAATGATCTAAACAGGGTCAAGCAAAATCAAATGTCTGAAGTAGGTTTTCTTCAATAGCTTCCTACCTGTTTGAAATATGTTTTAAGGGAATTTCACGCATACAAATTAGTAAATAGAAGGAATAGACTTGGTTGTGGAGACATCCCTGTCAGTGCCATTGGCATTGAGTTCCACTTTCTAAAAATGTTGCTACCTTTAAAACATTTTCCTGCTTCTATGGATTTACAATTGTATTATTTCAACATCTATAATCACAGGAGATTATAGCCTAATATAATATTTAGCCTAATGTTAGCTAGCTTGTTAGCAACCTTGGTCACTGATGTACACAATCTAATATTTAGCCTAATGTTAGCTAGCTTGTTAGCAACCTTAGTTATTGATGTACACAACCTAATATTTAACCTAATCTTAGCTAGCTTGATAGTGTCCCTGTTAGCTAGTTAGCCCAAGAGCCTAATTATACTATGGCTATATTTTTCTTCAGATAACCCTCATAATTCAGTCAGAAACCTAAAAAGAACAGTACATAAAAATTTATTAAACAACAGTGTACACAGAGACAAACTACAAACAAAACTGATTTATCGCTCACTAGTGTGAATGTAGGGTAATGCAAATGAACTGGGAGGATGAACGAATGATTAAAAAAAAATACCACAAATACACATTCTGTTAATCCTATGCACTGAGGCTACTAATTTGTTCATCCCGATCCTCTTTTTTTGATCTTCCCTTTGACTATATCTCTATCACTTCATCTTTCTCTCCTTTTCCTTCTCTCTCCCACAATCACTTAATAATTGCCTTCCTTCCTTCACTAACTTTATGTATTAAATCCCATCTTCTTCTTCTCCACCTCCCCCTCTCTCAGTGGATATGAATAACTTGCCCTTCATCCTTTTGTCTGTTTTATTGAAGTGAACCTGAGGAGTGCTGCAGTGCCCTTCTCACTCACTCTCTCTCTCTCCCTCCCTCCCTCAAGGAACCTTGGTCTTATACTGTATTTATATAATGCATTTCACTTTTTATAACATGCCACTGCTGCTCATTATCTCTGCCTCGGAGCATCATAATGAGAACACAGCCAAGCAAACAGAGAACACCAGCAGAGCAGAGAGTTACAACACCAATGTTACACATGCTGTTTGTTTTTTTTTTTCTTTAAAAGGGCAGATACAAGTATAAACTCAGTGTCAGAACAGATCTAATGAAAGCACATTGGACTCTCCACAGGGGGTCTAATGTAGTACACTTTCTGGGAAACCAGCACTCAAATACACCAGTGCATCTTAACATTTCTCTATATGTGCTTGCACACACACAAACGCACATGCACACACACACAGTACAGTAATTGTGCAATATAGATGGGTCCTACATCACAATCTTCACCAACCAATCATAACCAACCATATTATTACCATCAGTGAAGATTCTGATGATAAGGTAACATTCTGAAATAGCACGTAAATGGAATTAAGAATTTGATGTATAGTTACTGATCACTAATGGTGCTTTCACTCACTTGCTATAGATGACTGATATTTTGATGAAATAAAATGTATATTAAATATCATTGAAAACACATTACATATTCCCCACTGTCCAATTTTTTAGCAACTGACCAGCCAAATATGTTGGTCTATCAAACAAGGTTAATAGTAACGTGTTAAAGGTGATGTGACAAAAAATTTAGGGCACCGAGTAGCCACACAAATCTGCCAATTTTCTATCAAATGAGAAATCCATCAAAGCCTAAGAGATCAAAAATAAAGGCCTATGCATAACTTTATTTGACTTTACTAAAAAAGGACTGTATTCATTTTTTTTCTTAATTTATGAGCATCTTACACAAATAATTAAAAGTACTATAAAAGTAATTAGCGTTGACGTTATTGAGGGTCAAAACTCAAATTCTCAAAAAGAAATTTTAATTCAAATGTCTCAAAATTTGTATTTACACTCTCAGAAAAAAACAATAGTACCAAACCGAACCTTTTCTTGTCACTGGCGTTGGTAATATCAAGGCACAGTCCACATATGTATTTTCAATAGGGTTGAGATCAGGACTTTGAGAAGGCCATTCCAAAAGCTTAATGTTAGCCTGCTTTATCCATTCCACAACCCGCTTTGATGTGTTTGGGGTCTTTGTCCTGTTGGAACACCCAGTTGTGCCCAAGTTTCAACCATCTAGCTGATGGTTTGAGGTTATGCTGAAGAATTCTGAGGTAGTTCTTCATTATTCCATCCACTTTGTGTAACCATGCTTAACAGTTGGTACAGTGATCTTGAGGTTGAATGCTTCACCTTTACCTTTCCAAACATACCTCTGGTCATTATGGCCAAACCACTCAATCTTTGCATTATATGACCATAAAACTTCCTCCAGAAGGCTTTTTCTTTGTCCATGTGGTCAGTAGTAAACTTTAGTCAAGCTTGAAGGTGTTGGTTTTGTAGCAGGGGCTTCCTTCTTGGATGGTAGCCTCAGTCCATGGCAATGTAAAACTCACTTGACTGTAGACAGCAACACTGGTGTTCCAGCAGCTTCCAGTTCATGGCCTGTGCTTTGGTGGTTCCGGGGTTGTTCCTGACCATCCAAACCAATTTCCTCTCAGCTGACGGTGAAAGTTTGGGTCTTCTACCAGCCCTTGGCAATGTGGCTACACTTCCCAATAACTAGTATTTCTCAAACAAGACCTTTTTATATGTTGGCACACAGAAGCTACCAGCTGTAGTCAATCATTATCACTAACAGGAAGTTAAGAGGCCTTGGCTTCGGCAAGTTGACATTTTGGAACTTTCAGCAGTACTGAATGAATAATCAAAGTGGGTGTATATATATTTTTGACCCTGTGTTTATTTCAGAAAACCCAAAATAAATTAAAATTTTTGTACCAAATTCTTTTTTATTTTTATTAAAGATGCATGTTATACAAGCATTCTGCCCCCGAAAAAGAACAGTTCAAAGAAATCACTGAAAGCCCAACAATGTCATGACAATCATGGTCATGATGAACGTACGTAAACTTCTGACCACAACTGTATCTTTCACCATTGATATAGTGTAGTGATATAATAGAAAAATTATTTCAATTATGTAAATAGACTATCATTAGTATATAGTGTAAAGCTTTAATGGTACACTGCATGGACCTTGCTGAGTAAAATCTATATATATACCAATAGTACAAAAGATACCCTTGAGGGTATCACTCTAGCAGCAAGGAAAGGTACAGGTTTAAACTATAATATATACATGGGGTGGAATGATGGTACATTGGGTAGCATTGCCATCTCACAGCCCCTGGTGCAATCCTGGTTATTTGCTCGGGTTACTGTCTGTGCGGTGTTTCGCATGTTCTTCAGCTGTCCTGTCTACTCCACTTCATCCCACTTTCCAAAATGCTGCAGGCAGTCTGACTAGCTACACTAAAATTGCCTCTAGGTGTATATGAGTGTGTGAATGTGTCTGTGCATGGTGCCCTGAGATGGACTGGAGTCCCATCCAAGGTGCATTCCCGCCTCACACCCGGTGTTACTAGGACAGGCTCTGGAACCACAGGAGAAGTGACTAGGATGAAGTGGTTATAGCTGAAGAAGAATGATTAAATAATATACAGTGTACATAAAACATTAAGTCTCACATTTCACTGCAGAATGAAAAAGCAGCGGACTGCCACTACTTCTGTGTTTTATATCAGAGTGTGTGCTATTAGTGGAACTCCCCGCGCGCAAAGCGAAGCTCCATACTTAAGAGAATATGGTAATTCATCGACCTGATTTTTGATGGCTTTT
>JAOTRR010000034.1:8603108-8614195 GCA_028570945.1 Gogo arcuatus
TGGCCTGCCTGCAGTCCAGGCCTGTCTCCCATTGAAAACATTTGGTGCATTATGAAGCACAAAGTATGACAAAGGAGACCCTGAACTGTTGAGCAACTGAAATTGTACATCAGGCAAGAATGTGACAACATTTCACTTTCAAAACTACAGCAACTGGTCTTCTCAGTTCCCAAACATTTACAGAGTGTTATTAAAAGTAGAGGTGATGCAACTTGCAACTTTTTGATATTGTGAAAGAGCGCAATGATTCAAAATAAAAATAATTGCTAATTCCCCTCAAATGCTTTAAAACTAAAATGAACTTGATTTGAAAATGTAATGAGTAGAAAGTACAGATATTTGTGTTAAAATGTAGGGAGTAAAAGTAAAAAAAGGTATCAGAAAAATAAACACTTAAGTAAAGTACAGATACCTGAAAACTCTACTTAAGTACGGCAATGAAGTATTTGTACTTCATTAATTCCCACTTCTGCCTATTGCATACCTTGAACACCACATTAGTACTAGTCTCTGTATCAAAATATTACCATTTGTGGGTTTTCACATTTATATATTTTTACTAACTTAATGTGTATGTAGTGCATAGCAAGTTCCTGAATGTCACAGCCCGAAGGCCACAGGTGCAGATTAGGACCCAATGAGCAGCTATAGAAATCACAAGAGAGAGAGACTGGGGTGTACCTAATGAGAGAAGCGGCAAAGCAGCAAGGAGGAGAACAGGCTGGAAGCAGTCACAGCAGCACCGATGATACTCCCCTGAGTGAAAACCCCACAAGGGCAGAGTAGAAACAGAATCCACTGTAAAAATCCAAGGGAGTAATCTGAGCACAACCGGCAAGCAATAAGCTGGAAACAGAGTCCAGAGTCCAGAGTTTGAGTCTGAATCAAAAAATCCAAAAATGGCAGGCAAAAACTCGCAATCCAAAAAGGTAATCCGATAGTCAAATAACCAGGGACACAGCAGAGAAAAACAAAACATGAATTAGACAAACATGATGAGCATACTTCTGCATTGAGTCATTCTCCACACCATGTTTATATAGAGTGCAAAATGCATAGCAGGTGTGCTCATGCAGCACGGGGAGAACAGGGAAACATGAAGTGGAACACAAGCTCCCAGGTCAGGACTTGGAAGTTCGAGGCTGGATCGTGACAGTACCCCCCCCTTACGGATGCCTCCAGGCGTCTTGGATAGAGCTTCAGGATTCTTACGGTGGAAGTCCCTGATGAGTGTAGGGTCAAGGGTGAAGCACGCTGACATCCAACACCTCTCCCTCTGGGCCATAACCCTTCCAGTCGACTAGATACTGTAACCCCCGATCTCGTCGACGGACCCTTAGTAGCTTCTTGACTGTGTAGGCCTCGCCTCCATTGATGACCCTGGGGGGGAGAGGTCTTGGAAGGGGGGGAAAGGGACTGGAGACCAGGGGTCTCAGCTGCGAGACATGAAAGGAGGGGTGGACATGACACATGGACTTGGGTAACAACAATCTGACTGTTGTAGGGTTAATGACTTTAGAAATAGGAAAGGGACCAACAAACCTGGGGGCCAGCTTACAGGAGGAAACTTTCAGTGGGAGATTGGCCATGGATAACATGACCCTCTGTCCAGGACCATAAACAGGGGCTGGCCTGTGGTGTTGGTCTGCCTTCCTCTTGTATGAACGAGTGGGGCATAACAGGTGATGCCTGGCACGCACTCACACCCTGTGACAGCATCGGACAAAGGCTTGGGTTGGTGGGACAGATGCCTCCTCCTCCTGCTCAGGAAAAAGAGGTGGCTGGTAACCGAGGCAACACTGGAAGGGGGTCAGCCCAATAGATAATGAGGGAAGACTGTTATGGGCATATTCTATCCATGGGAGAGTCTGGCTCCAGGAGGAAGCATCACCAGAAATCAAGAACTGTAGGATGACCTCTAATTTCTGATTAGTATGCTCCATCTGCCCATTAGTCTGTGGGTGGTAAGCAGAGGAAAGGCTGTGAATGGCCCCAGTAAGTTTACAGAGCTCCTTCCAGAAGTGTGCTGAGAACTGAGGGCCTCTGTCAGATACAATGTCTGCAGGCAGACTGTAAACCCTGAACACATGGTAGATTAACAGTACCGCCATCTCCTTAGCTGAACGCAGCTTAGGGAGGGGGATGAAGTGAGCTGCTTTGGAAAAATGATTGATGATCGTCAGGATGCAGGTGTTACCCTTGGAGCTGGGGAGACCGGTGACAAAATCCACCGCAATGTGGGACAAGGGAAGGCGAGGCACAGGTAAGGGTCTTAGCAGTCTAGAGGCAGGTTGGTTGCTTGTCTTGTTTCTAGAACAGATGTCACAGTCCACCACAAAGGTCCTGATGTCCTGCCACATAGTAGGCCACCAAAAACATTGTCTGAGGATGGCAGGAGTCTGAGCCACCCCAGGGTGTCAGGCTAGAAGGGAGCTGTGTCCCCATTGAAGCACCTGGGAGCGCACACAAAGAGGCACATAAAGACAGTTGGGTGGGCCGTTACCTGGTCTAAGATCACCGGACAGAGCATTCTGGACAGCAGTTTCTATGTCAAGCTGGGCAGTGGCCACTAGACAGTGAACGGGGAGAATGGGTTCAGTGGTGCCTTGCTGAGAGTCCAGAGAAAACTGCCTGGAGAGAGCATCTGGCTTAGCATTCTTAGAGCCTGGTCTAAAAGAGAGCACAAAGTTAAAGCACGAGAAGAACAATGACCATCTGGCTTGGCGTGAGTTAAGTTGTTTGGCAGACTTAAATGTCCTCGAGATTCTTATGATCTGTGCATATGATGAACAGAGTCTCAGTACCCTCCAACCAATATCTCCACTCCTCCAGGGCCAGCTGGATCACAAGCAATTCTCGATCTCATATGCCATAGTTGCGCTCAGCAGGCATCAGGCAATGAGAAAAGAATGCACAGGGGTGTGCCTTACTGTCCTTGGCTGATCTGTGAGACAGGACAGCCCCAACGCCCATGTCTGAGGCATCCACTTTGAGGACAAACTGCGTGGCTGGGTCAGGAATGATGAGAATGGGTGCAGTGGTGAACCTGCTCTTTAGTGAGGTAAAGGCACTCTTGGCATGGTTAGTCCAAGAAATGGGGTGCTTGGAGGATGTGAGCTTGGTCAGAGGAGGGGCAATGGAGCTATAGTTCCTGATAAACCTTTGATAAAAATTAGTGAACCCCAATAAGTGCTGCAGCTCCTTACGGGAGGAGGGAACGGGCCACTCAGAGACTGCATTGACTTTGTCGGGGTCCATTTGGACTGCCCCTGGTGATATCACAAAGCCCAGAAAGGAAACTATGCTCTTGTGGAAGTCACACTTCTCTGCCTTGGCAAACAGTTGATTCTCCAGGAGCTCTTGCAGGACTTGCCTGATGTTGAATTGATGAGTTTCAAGTGAGAGAGAAAAGATGAGAATATCATCGAGATATATGAAGGCAAACTGGTTAATGAAATCTCATAGAACATCATTGATCAGAGCTTGGACAACAGGTGGGGTGTTAGTAAGCCCAAATGGAACAACTAAATATTCATAGTGACTGGTTGGGGTATTAAATGCGGTCTTCCACTCGTTCCCTTCCCTTATTCGCACAAGATGATAGGCATTGTGGAGGTCCAATTTGAAGAAAAACTGAGCGCCCCCCGTAGATCCCCACAAAGGCTGTGGACATAAGTGGTAAGGGGTACTGGTTCTTGACTGTGATAGCATTAAGCCCCCGATAGTCAGTCAATGCAGGGCCTGAGAGACTTATCTTTCTTCTCCACAAAAAACCCAGCTCCTGCTGGGGACAACAACATACGGATAATGCCAGCCACTAGAGACTCAGAGATGTATTTGTCCATAGCCTCTCTCTTCAGAGGGGAGAGAGAATAGATACGTCCCTTGGGAGGAATGGTCCCAGGTAGCAGTTTTGTGGTGCAATCGTAGGGCCAATGGGGGGAAGAGAGGTGGCACAAGCCTTACTGAAAACCAGACTAAGGTCCAAATATTCAGGAGACACATTAGAATGATCCATGGTCTCATCAGGGCTGGTAACTAGAGAGGCCAGAGGAGTCTGAGCTGAAGATAGACAGGTAGCCAGGCAGCGAGTACTCCAGGAGAGTATGGTCCTGTCATTCCAGTTGATGTGGGGGTTGTGTAGTCATAACCAGGGGAGGCCCAGCACAATAGGCTCAAGAGAATTGTTCACGGCATAGAAAGAAATAGATTAGAAATGATTACCTGAAACCTTCAACATTACCGGGTCTGCGACATGGCAGACGGGACTGAGTTTAGCCCCATTCAGAGCTCTGGTCACAAGGGGACAATCCAGTTCCCATAAGGAAATGCCCAACTCCTCTGCCCAGGAAGTCTTGATAAAACTCTAGTCTGCACCAGAGTCAATGAGGGCTTTGACAGACTGAATCTTATTCTGAAAAATTATCTTGATGGGCAATGCTGACCCTTTGGCAGGGGAAGAATGTGTAGAAATTCCCACCCGTATCCCTGCATCTGCTGGTGGGCAGACCCTTTTACCGGGCAGTGGGAGATGAGAAGTCTGGACTGTCCACAGTAAAAGCAGGAACTAGTCTCACGATGGTGCCTTCTTTCCTCTGGCATGACTCGGGTCCTGCCTAATTGCATGGGCTCTGATTCATTGGAGGTGGAACCCTCCGATGGAGGGGTGACGGTCCTAGGTTCAAGCCTATGGCTTCTTCTCTGGTTGCGCAGCTGTAAGTGAGTGTCCACCCGACTGGCAAGGTCTACCAGGCCATCCAAGCTCTCAGGAAGGTCATGAGGCACAATCTCATCCAGGATGGCATGATTTAGCCCATTAAAGAAGGCGTCATATAAAGCACTTGGGTTCCAGTTTACTGCCGCAGCCAGGGTCCAGAATTCAATAGCATAATCATGAACTGACTGGGTTCCTTGCTTCAGCCCCATTAGCCATCTAGCTGCCTCCCTGCTCTTGGGAGAATGGTCAAAAACCTTCTGCATTTCCTCCATAAACTCCTTAAAGCTAGAACAGCAGGCAGCCCTGGCGTCCCAGACAGCTGTTCCCCACTCGCATGCCTTTCCCATTAAAAGTGTGATGATATATGCTATGCGAGAGCTCTCAGAAGAGAAAGCAGTTGCCTAGACTTCCATTACGAGGGAGCACTGAGAAAGGAACGAGCAGCAGGTCCTGGATGCACCATCATATGGTTGTAGAGCGGGCAGACGAGGCTCTTGGGGAGGGGGTAATGTAGGAGCCACTGGTTGGCTGACAGGTGCTGGTGCTGGTCGGCCAGCAATCAAAGCCTGAAGACTCTCCATGTGGGAGGAGAGTCTTTGTAGAGTTTCAGTAATAGCAGTCATGCTCTAGTGGTTTGCTGCTATCTCTAGCTGATGAGCCCTGAGTATTGAGCCCTGTTTAGCCAATGCTGCTTTAAATGCATCGTAGTCTGCTGAGTCCATTGTATGGCAGAAGTATTCTGTCACAGCCCGAAGGCCGCAGGTGCAGATTAGGACCCAATGAGCAGCTACAGAAATCACAAGAGAGAGAGACTTGGACATACCTAATGAGAGATGCGGCAAAGCAGCAAGGAGGAGAACAGGCTGGAAGCAGTCACAGCAGCACTAATGATACTCCCTTGACCAAAAATCCCAGAATGGCAGAGCAGAAACAGAATCCACTGTAAAAATCCAAGGGAGTAATCTGAGCGCAATTGGCAAGCAATAAGCTGGAAACAGAGTCCAGAGTCTGAGTCAAAAAATCCAAAAATGGCAGGCAAAAACTCATAATCCAAAAATGTAATCCGATAGTCAAATAACCAGGGACGTGGCAGAGAAAAACAAAACGTGAATTAGACAAACATGATGTTGAGCATACTTCCACGTTGAGTCATTCTCCACACCATGTTTATATAGAGTGCAAAATGCATAGCAGGTGTGCTAGCGCAGCATGGGGAGTACAGGGAAACATGGAGTGGAACACAAGCTCCCAGGTCAGGACTTGGAAGTTCCAGGCTGGATCATGACACCTGAATTGTAATTTTAATGTTCCGAGTGTGAAGCAAACAGTGTTGTAATATTTGAAAATATGCATGTGCTAGTAATATCAGGTATTAAGAAAACAAAGTTCTACTTCCTTTCATTCCAGACTGCCAGTGTGGTTTCATTCAGGACTAGTGGAATTTTGCTGTTTGTTTCCTTGCCGAGTACCAAAGTTGTCACCTCATATTCATAACCATGATGTATTATGGATAGCTTATAAAAGGTCCCTGCTTCATCTTCTTTTCCAGTCTTGTCAGTCTGGATCTGTTGGTTTGTTTTGGGAGTTTAAAGGATAAAGAAAAAAAAAATCTGTATACATGTTGATTTGTTAATTAAATACCATAATTATACCAGCAATTCTATTTTGCTTAACCTAGCATATATTGGTTCACTTACAAATGGCATTTCTGTATGTATATACCTATAAAAGTCATTACATAGCCACATTTCTTGCTGTAAGTCACTGAAGAACTCTGTGTACACAATAGTAAGTAACAAAGTAGCTATTAATTTTATGAAATTATGTGACATGATTCAATCAAAATTAAAAGTTATAGCACATCTACATCGTATAATTCACCCTTCAGTGCATGCTGTGTGGATTCCAGTGCAAATCAGCGCTTTTGTGCTATGGATAGTTTTCACATGATGTCACAAAACTAGTGATTCCCTGGGGTCAAGCGGTGTGGTTCGGTTCACTGAGCAAGCTTTGTTAATGTATAGAACTTTTTTAAGGCCTTAAACTAGTCCTAAGTTAAAGCTTTAAAGCAAACAATGCTACACACCTGCTGCATTCATGGCTGCCGTAATAGGTCAAATGACCCAGTTAGTCGTAGCCTCCCCAGCATTCCCGCAATTAGACAGCATGAAGGTGACCAAACAAATCAGCTGAGCATACAAAGGAGGAATATTTGGATTGCAAGGATTAATAGAAAAAACTATCAGCCATCCCAACACAGTAGAGTCTGCTCAGACCATTTAATTAGTGGTATGTATTTTAAATAAACAACTAAGCAGCAAAATGCGTAATACTATGCTATAATACTGTATAAACAGAGCCTGCCTGGTCAACGTTTTCATTGTAATCTAGATCTATTATTACTCACTAACGTTGTAACAGAATGTTAATTGTTTACTCATGCAGGGGGACTTGTTTATGTCAAATAACTTAACTTATTATCTTAAACCACACAAAGACTGTATTCATTTTTATTTGTGTATAAAGATTAACTAGACTGGGGGAATAAAAATGATACAAATGTTATATTACATAAGTTGTAGATAGAGTATTTATGTGGTTAGATGCATATAAAATATGTTAGATAGACATAGAAATATCTATAGATGCATGTAAAATATGTTAGATATAATTAATCACATCTACATGAGCAGACATTTACCATATGTACATAATAGTTAGGCCTGCATGGTTAATGTTACATTATACATACCTTGGCTGCAGTCAGCACGCGATTTTCACTTGCTACCAGATGCTCAAGATCCTGTACCCAATCACATACAGATTAGATTCCTCAGATACAGAGGTAGATTCCTCCAATTAGAGCAAGTTTTGATTTATATTGTTCTCTAGAAATGTTATCCAAAGTGTCTATGTACTTTTCCTTGGCTGGTTTTGTGGTCATTGTTATGTATCTATGAAAAAATTCTGAATTTTATTTGGCAGTGTAGCTACCGGTAATGAAAATCCTCTTGTTGGCTTGACCATAAAGGTGGCAGCGTTTTAACTTTTTCTGGAATTCCGTGACGTAAGTGAAAACTATCCAATGCTTTGTTGTGAACCCAGTCCATGTGCATTTTGTTTTGAACTGAGTCCTGTGTCCACCCCTATTCTGTCACTGGTTTATTGCCCTATTGTTTATTGAGTGTTCTCACCTCTTCTGTATTAGTTTCTAAATTTATAACCTCATGTGTCTTAATTCCTGCATGAAGTATTATCATTCTTTCATGTCCATCAAGTTTGAGACTTATTTCCGTGATTCCTTGTTCTCTTGATTTCCTAGTTCAGTGTTTGCCTTGTTCCTGGTTTGATTTCCTGGTTTTCTGATCTTTGACTGTTTGTGCGATTTATGATTATGGGTTTTCCTGTGGTGACCCTGTCTACTGATGATTTGACTTACGCTTTGAACTGTAAATATGATTTTTGGATCTGCATTTTGGAGGTGCCCTTTAACATGGATTTTTGAATGTGTAATAAGCACGCTGATCTCGCAAGAGTACGCACTGCCTCATCACCTTCACTACCTACCCAGTTATTACAAAGTATGTACATAATTCTAGAACATTTTTCATAAACAGTACTGGTAGGTAATTGACTTTATTTGGTTTGCAGGATTTTTTTTCAGACTATTAAAACCACAAGTCAGAAGATTTTCAAACTTAGGGCTCATTTATGCTTTGTTTATGTATGAAAATAAATATGTACATTTCAAACAATGTAACTGTCACTGCCCACATGTTGGCATGGATGTTAAGCA
The DNA here is from genome assembly GCA_028570945.1 of Gogo arcuatus. NCBI lineage: Eukaryota > Metazoa > Chordata > Actinopteri > Siluriformes > Anchariidae > Gogo > Gogo arcuatus. The sequence continues at coordinate 8,611,622 of JAOTRR010000034.1, forward strand.
ATACATCAGTGTTTAAAATTTCTTACTAATTTGTATAACCTCTCTTAAAAAGCTTCTTCTACGTGTCTCACTTGAACTATTTGTTGCCCCCATGATTTCTGGTGGTACTGCTCCATTTCGTCCATATCTATAAGCTTTCAGAAAGTGCGCACAAATACGGACAAAATGAACGCAGAATATGGACAGAAGGCTTTGTCCATATCCATATTTAACAGTGAGCATAAATGAGCCTTTACCTGACTCATCTTTCTCATTTTGTCCCTTCATTAACCCACCAAGTTCAATCTTGATCAGGTTTGATAATTAGCTGATGAGTGAATCAGGTGAGTTGGGAGCAGGGAAAACCACTCCAGGTGCTCCAGGACCATGATTGTGAAACAGTTTCTAAAGGACTGCTAATTACACATTTATCACTTGAGTTGAAGTGGGTGTGTTAAAGCAGCAGAAATACAAGTGCTTTAGCTTTGGCCATTTTAACACTGAAGCTGAGTTACTATTAATGTATTCTGGATTCGTAGCAACCCAACACACCATGTGTGTATGTGTCTATGTTTGTGGTTGTATCAATAAATATGAGTTGCATGTTCTTTCTGGATGCAAATAGTTTTTAAATGAATGACTGTGCATCTGTTTCAGGCTGTATAGGGCTTCTGCAGATTTGAATGTGGTTAAAACATGTCTAACTGTGCATTTAATTTTGGGCTTGGTTATACTATACATGACTGGACATGCTGTTTCTTCAGATGGCAATGCAGAAGCAGAGGGCATTTCATATCTATAAATACAGTGTTACATGGTGTAATCATGCCTACCATCACCAGTCCTTGCTGGAAATAGAAAACAAAGCTGATCTGTAATTACTGTTGGACTGCTGGAGGAGCTAAGCAACTTCCAAATGCTATGCCAACCAAGTGAAAATAGTGTGTGAAGATGTGGAAGAATGAGGAAGTGGAAATTAGTAGGGTCTCGTCTAATTCTTACACTGATGCCCATGCAGATACAGGGTGTATTGCCTTATTAGTTATGGAGATAAGTGCATGTGCAAGTAGATGGAGCAACCTTAAAAAAAAAAAAGAAAAAAAAAAAAGAGATGTTTCTAATATATGGTTATATCACAATCCAAGTAGATCAGAGCATGGAGTGATTGTCAGAGTATGACTGAATATACGTAACTGCATACAGTTGTAGTCAGAAGTTTACATACACAGGCATGAACGTCATCATGGACATCAAGTCATGGAACTATTGGGCTTTCAATGATTTCTTTGAACTGTTCTATTTCTGTGGCAGAATGATACATCTTAAAAGAAAAAATCGATCACCTATGGTAGATAGTGGACTCACCATCATCAAAATTATTCATTCATTTATTTTCAGCAACTGCTTTATACTGGTTAAGAATACAGTGGATACAGAACCTATCCCAGAAACACTGGGCATAAGGTGGGAATACACCATGGCTCACAGGGCACCACGTGAACACTTATTCATACTTATTAATGCCATGTGTTTGCATGGTAACCCACATGGAAATGGGGAGAATCTGAAGCTCCACACACAAAGTAACACATTATTACTGTAGGGGTAACCTACATACAACAATATAAATGTAGAATGTATTAATACAAAACATCTAGTTACCATATTGTCATAGTATGTAATGGATTGCCAAACAGTATTTAAAAAAGGGTCACATATTGTCTAATAAATATTCAATATAATATATTATCAGTTAATTTTATTTTACTCCATTGTGTGTCACTGAAATTCTTACTTGCTTGAAAATAGGACAGGTATAGAACAGGATTTGTAAAAGTTAGGAGTTAGAATTTTTCTATTACCACTTACACTTTGCATAAGATCTACAAGTGAACTTACTAGCTCTTACATGACATGACTATGTGCAGTGAAAGGAATCTCAAACCCTGACAAAAGTACTTACACTGTTTGGGTATCTCACAATGCATGTAGTTATACTGGGCAACCATCCAATCTAATATTAAATGGCAATTTAGGCAAAACAGGCAACAGCATGGAACTCTTGGGTTCTGTGCATATCCTATAATTCATGCTTTAGGATATTTTAAATGTATCAGTTTGCTTTGGGTAATAATAACAATCCTTTTTAGTGTCTTATTTGATAAGCTGTGGAATATGTAGGAAAAATCTAATCTAATACTTTTGTGAAGTTGACAAAAAGGGACCACACTGTACTAGGGATTTGCTTTCTACCTAAGTTTATTATGCAAATATCCATATGAGTTAACGAATGGATATTTAGTTTAGTGTTATCAGAGATCACAGTGGTAACATATGATTATATTAGTCTGTCAGTACAGATATTTCCAGGTTAAACTATATATTATACCACTGAATTAAACATACAAGAATGCTCAAAAATGACAGCAGCAATGGGTATAAAATTGAAATGCGTAACATTCTAATTCTTTCCATTTGGAGATCTTTCTGATAGGGGAACATTTGCAGGCTTCTACAACCCTGTTTCCAAAAAAAGTTGAGACACTGTGTAAAATGTAAATAAAAACAGAATGCAATGATTTGCAAATCATGGAA
>JAOTRR010000034.1:8632901-8646255 GCA_028570945.1 Gogo arcuatus
AAATCATAGGAAAAATCCTTCTTTACTAGCATGTAAGGATCTATCCCATCACAAAAAGCAACATTCTGGAGGTATCTTGACCGTGCATTGGCTTCTAAACTGCGAAAATAGTCAGAGGCGGTTTCACTAGCTCTCTGCATGCCAGCGGCCATGGTGCTTTGTTTGACCACCACTTCATTAACCGGAAGTAGCCTCGCAAGCAAAAGTCATGTGACTGAATGCAACCTGTTCACTGTAAATTCCATGCTATGCCCACGGCTAATGACGGCCATGTTTGTTGTGGCATTAACGCTGTTTCCTCAGCCTCACTAACATGATGCCTTGCAAGTTATCTTTGGCATTTAGGTTGCAACTTATCCCCAAAAGAGAACACTCTTTTTCTTTTGGCAACTTTTATTTAAAGTTAACTTCTTTTTTTTTTGCTACCTTGCTCTTCTGGGCCACCATTTTTTAAATTTATTTATTTTTTCAAACTCATTCTATTGGGCAAGAGTGGGTCACTGGCTGTGTTCCAATTGTCTGTCCTATGTCCTTTCCTAACTACTTTGATGATGTGAAAGAGAATTTTAATTTTGGGGTGAGATTTTAAGCCTTTATTAATCACATGTACATTAGAGCATAGTGAAATTCTTTCTCTGCATTTAACCCATCTGGGGATGTGAGCACACATACCCAGAGCAGTGGGCAGATCTGTCTGCCATTGAAAACCTACAGCGCATTATGAAATGAAAAATACGACAAAGGAGACCCCGTACTGTTGAGCAACTGAAATTATATATCAGGCAAGAATGGGACACCTTTTCACTTTCAAAACTACAGCAATTGTTCTCCTCAGTTCCCAAACATTTACAGAGTCTTGTTAAAAGTAGAGGTGATACAACACAGTGGTAAACATGCTCCTGTCCCAACTTTTTTGAAACATGTTGCTGGCACTAAATTCAAAATTAGCATATATTTTTCAAAAAAAAAAACCCCCAAAAAACCAATAAGATTTCTCAGTTTCAACATTTGATATGATGACTTTGTACTATTTTTGATGAAATATAGGGTTTCCATGATTTGCAAATCATCACATTCTGTTTTTAGTTACGTTTTACACAGCATCCCAACTTTTTTAGAATTGAGGTTGTATGTATCGACGCAAATCTCCATTATTGTATGATTAAATATTAAATAATTAATTATTTTTATAATTATTTGTTTGCGTGAATGTTGTGTCGCTTTAAATGTTGCTGCCACAAGGAACTGTGGGACAGAATTATCTCCTTTCCATTCATAAAGGATGGTCCAGTGTACCCTATGCTAAAGGAGATAGGAAATGAAGAATTGAAGCACCTTTCCTTAGCGTTTAGAGAACAGGCTGCCACTTATACTTCTGCGTCATTTCACTCAGTTAGGAAACTTCCTAAGCAAAAAAGACTACTGAAACCCAGTCATTGGCTCATCTTGGTGTATATTTATTGTCCTGTGTTTTGACTAGCATACTAACACGTCATGCCTAATGTGTTTGACAGGCTAGAGAACAAAATACATAGATTAGATAATAAAATATACAGAATACACATATTTGGTAATAAACATATTAGACGTATCAAGAAATGAGAGTTTTGCTCTCTACACTGTATTTTATCTAGGTAGATTTAGTAGGCTATTTCTGCTAGAGATGTGCTCTATGGAGAGCTCAAGCTCTGCTGTATTGGCTGCTGCCACTGCATCATTCATGTGCCTTTTTGCAGGTGCAGTGTATTCAGGATTCAGTCACAGTTCTCTCAGTGCTTGCAACTCACTGTAGTACTGAGCATCTATTATTTACCACCTTCAAACTCCTGTTCATGATCTAACCAGATCTAGCATATCTTCTCATGCAAAGATGCACATAGATGTGATTAACAGCACTGCAGATGCATTTGTAATTAGACTATGCATGTAGATACTGATGACATCTGCTTGCTGCTACGCTGTGTGTTCTCAACTCTTCTCATTATTGCCTGCTGGCTGTAAAGCATCAAACTTGGCAAACATGCTGTGTCCAGGCACAGAGATTAGGTAAAGAACATTGGCTGTGACTGAACACTTGCATGTTGTTGCTGTAATTACTTTCTGTGCCCACTCAGGCTGGCCTGAATTCACTAAGCTGGGCTAGTAGTGTGTGGACATGACACATTCAGGTGTTCAACAAAAGGAGTTATCAGGCTTTTCAGATGCTCTCTGAGCAGCTGGTACTGGAACACTGCATCTCTCTCTCTCTCTCTCTCTCTGTGTGTGTGTGTGTGTGAAATGTGAATGAGAATGTGAAATTTTGTAGTCCACAAAAATGTCTGTCTGGAACCTAGCTTCCACATCCTTTCTTACAGAAACCACTCAACATTCTAAGAAAATTCATTTCATTTTTTTCTTTCAAAACCCATCCATTTTATTTTCTTTCTCCCACACCCACAGCCTAAATATAGCTCATTGCTAAGTTATACCTGTCTTTGTCATCCTCTCTCTCTCTCTCTCTCTCTCTCTCTCTCACACACACTCTTTTTCTCTCTAGTTTTCAATGATTTTAAATAATTGAAAGACATTAATTGAAAGCATTTATTAACCATTTAATTATTAGACCACATTGAAAATCTTGGATTTTTTTTTTTATTTCACATGAACAACATCTTCCATCAAAGATGTGCATTTCTCATTTTTCAGAAACCCTAGGTTTCTTGGTTGCTTCTCAAACTAATGTCATCCATATCAAAATCACGAACTTTTGGTGGACAGCCTCCTCCAGCCAGTCACGATTTTGCCATGATCTTTCTGTGATTATCAAAGGATTGAATGGTGCTCAAAACTGTTCAAAATTTTGGATTCTTTTATAGCCAAACCCTGGTTCGACTTGTTTTGATAGTTCATTGGTCTTCATGATGCTGTTTGTTTAGGTACAGCGTGTTCTCTAACAAAATCTGGGGCCTTCCAGGAACAGATGTATTTATATTTATTCAGATATTTATTTAGGTTTATTATTTATATTAATACTTACACAACACACTGAATATAATATAGTAGTTCTGAAGTATCTAGTTGTGCTTTCAAGCGGTCCATTAGTGGAACTTATTTCGGTCAACATTTTTAGCATTTATACTGGTTATCTCAAAAACCCAAAGTGCTGAATTATACTATCACTAGTATAATGTATCCTCTTTATATGCATAGGTAAATACAGTAATTCATCATATTTATTCCAATCCACTTCTTATTTACTTACAAATACATAAGTTTTTGCTGCTTGCACTATATCATTAGGCCTATAGGGTATTTCTCAGTCTCATTACCATTGAATTTTCTGGTGATTTATGTAGCTTTATGTAATATGGTAAATATGTCATTTGAATATTGCTTATGGAGTCTAATAAAGAAGCAGGATGGATGGAGCCACATTTTTACATGTTCCTCACTGCCTGGGGCATAAATTGAAACAGTTAAAAAGGGACATTATCTGTTTTGATAATGTTTATCTTCAGTAACCACTTTATCCTGGACCTGGTTGAACCAGAGCCTATCCAGGAACACACATGGGAGGGATTTTGGATTTGAAACCCCCTGAAATATTTTATGTCAGTTTCAAATGTTTATTCGTGGTTAACATAACACACAGAAAGAAGAAGGTGGTCAACAAAGTCATCATTATTATTCCTCAATATTTAACTGCAGACTTCAAACTAACACATCCCTTAATTTGTTTAATCACATTTTATAGGTTACCAGATGCTATGGGGATAAACAGGATTAACCACTGGGATCATGCTTTTTACTGTTTCAAAGCTACTAGCCAGCTGCTATGCTCAGAGAATAGGGATATTGATGTGACAACTGACGAAGTACTGGAGGTCTACTTCAGGATGAGAAAAAGAAGGATAGATCTGGTTTTATAAGATAATGCCATTTTCACCTATTACTAGCATGTTATTTTAATTACTTACAGTGTAACTATGAAGGAATTTTATTTCTTGCTAACATTATCAATAAGGCAAGACTAGTTGACAGTAAATTAAATGATAAGTAAATGACAAACTCTAAATACCTCCACCATTTGCCACTGTTTGTTATCCACCTAAACTACACAAAGCATATCACACTTACCAATGTTTGTACAGATCATGCAGTGATTTTTTTTTTTTTAAGCACAACTCCCCCCACCCCAAATTTTATCACTGGCTACACCACTGGATGGTCTGTTCTGGTGTTCTCTGACTCTGTCTCTGGCAGTTCCAACCAATCCTTGGTACAAGGTATGTGTAAATGTTTTACACAATGATACAAGTATATGGAGCTGAGTGTATTTCTAATTTACAGTTGAGGAAAATTCTGTGGTCTTATTACGACCAGTGCAAACAGTTATGGAGCCCAAGGGCCTATGGAGTCCAAGAGTGACGTATAAAAATCAAGCAGTGCACAGGAAATACAAGCATTCAGGTAATTTATACGTTACCATATTTGCTTGTTGTGGAAGATAATGTTCACTGGGTGATCAGAAAGAATGTAAAGGCAAATGGAATTACAGTTGCTTCGTCTATGTTTTCTCTAGGGTTATGGTTAGGCCAAGTCTTCTTAATCCCCCATGATCCACAATTAAAAAAAAAAATCCTGCTGCTGTGAAACAGTGTAATTGGAATATAAAAATAAGGCTTTGCTGCATAGTAACCCTTTTTATATTCTAAATAATTTTTTATTGAAATTCTTTTTGCTAGAAATAAATCTAGTAAACAGTTTGGAGTTACAAGTTCCTTTTACTGTGACATTTAACATTTTTTCTATGAAAATATATCAATATGATACCGTGGGATCTCGATACTATGCAATTTCAGTACAGCAAAAATAAGCCTCAGGTTTCCATTTTGAACTGATTAAATTCTAAAGATCATTATAATTCAATAATTTAACTTAATAATTCAAAAGTGAGTGGTATGGTGGTGCAGTGGTTAGCATTGTTGCCTCACAGCAAGAAAGTTATGGGTTCGAACCTCGCGGCTGACTGGGGCCTTTCTGTGTGGAGTTGCATGTTCTCCCCATGCCTGTGTGGGTTTCCTCCGGGTGCTCTGATTTCCTCCCACAGTCCAAAGACATGTGGATTGTACCAGCTGGCTACTCTAAATTGCCCATAGGTGTGATTGTGAGTGTGAAGGGTTGTTCGTCTCTGTGTTAGCCCTGAGGTAGATTGCCGACCTGACCAGGGTGAACCCTACTTCTCTCCCCGAAGTCAGCTCCAGCTTACCCTGTGACCCTGATGGATAATGGTAATTGATGGATAATGACAGTTTATATAAAGTTTGCGTGATCCATTTGCATGACTTATCAGCATATAATGAGGAAAAGAAATGTGCATTAGAATGTAATGAAATGAAACATGGCTAATTAAACATTAGCTCTTGCAGCAAGAGAGATAATGTGCCATAATGGTGTGTAAGGTTGCCAGGTCTCAGGCAAATTTTCACTCCAACTATATATCTCAAAAACTGCACAAAATATCCTGAAATAAGTCCAAACTTATTTGGGAGTTGGGAGTCAATGTTCTCCCTTTTTGCACTGGAAACAGGTTCACTATTGTGCACATGTATTTCTGATTTGTTGTTTCAAAACCATCCCAATCTGGGGTAGAAGCTAAAACCCTGGCAACCCTGCTGGTGTCTCTTTCAGGGGTGTGTCGGAAGCATTGTGTTTATTCAACTGTTAGCTAGTTGTGCTGTGAAAATCATGCAGCTCTTTGTAGCTCAAACATGTTATTTTTTTATTTCAATTCTTTCTCCACTTTCTGACTATGAACTTAACATTCACTGTAGTGATTTCTTTAATCCAAGAAATTTTAATTACTTTTAATCAGCCAAGAAATGCTGTCTTAAAGCAGTTGAGAGAGAGAGAGAGAGAGAGAGAGAGAGAGAGAGAGAGAGAGAGAGAGAGAGCGCATGTGTTTTTGCATGTTATTAGTAGCAACTAGTATTCTAGCATACTGGCTCTTGAAAACAGCATGATTAGGAGAGGCGTGTTTTTGATTCAAGATAAAGAGGAAGCTACTTTTTCAGAGGTAATATGAGCTTGATTAAGTTTAAATGTTTGTTACACCTCATTCCTACTTTATTATTCTGTTGAATCTATTGTTCGATACACAGACATGTTGAATCAAGGGCCTAGTACCAAATGATATATGATATGCTATATTGCTACAGCCCTAATCCACACATACAGTTGATTCTAAAATGACTACTACAAAGAACTTGCCAATAACATAAACATTGTAGCTGAAGTCCGAGATGTCGAGAAAGAATTTTCCTTGACCAAAAAAATATGTTACCTTCAAATCTAGTAACAAACTAGCTATATCTAAAGAGAAACTGAAGATCCACTTCGCAAATCATTTTGCTGCATGTGAACTGCGAACTCCTCCAGAGTTAGAGCGACCTGAAGAATTTTCCTTCTGTAATGATGAGGTGGTCAAAATTGATGAAAGTATTCAAAAGAAAGTTGTTGTTGAAAAGTCCTGAAGAGTTTTAAGAACAAGAGCTCTGGAACTGATAAGCTAAAAACTGAGGATCTGAAGTATAACAAAAGTAAGTATTTAGTAACTGCGATACTGGTACTGCTAACAATGATTTGGACCATGGTTGTAGCTGTATGGCTACATGCAAATGTCACGTGTATTTTCAAGAAAGGATCAAGAAAATTAGCAGCGAATTATGGAGGTCTCTCAATTGGAACTAATATGAGCAGAATATTGACAAAGATCATCACTGGCAGGCTGAAAACATCATACAAGAAGCACATTAGTGAAGCCCAATATGGGTTTTGTGAGAATCGTTTGACAACGGATGCAATATTTGTGGTAAATGTCATCGAAAAGTATGGTGGAAGCTTAATTGCAGTGTATATAGATCTAACTGTTGCCTATGATCATGTACCAAGGAACTTCTTATTCCAAGTTCTAAAAATGAGAACTGGGGCAAAACATCTGACAGCAATTCTTCAAAAACTGTATGAGGCAATACAGCATCTATTAATGGGATGAAGGCTAAATTTGATGTCTTAGTTGGTTGTTGACAACATGGGCAAGAGTCCCCTTGCATATTCAACTATTACTTTGACTATGTACTGAAAGTAGCTGCAAAACCAGTTGATGAAGAATTCCCGGATGGTTGGGGAATACAATATGAATACAACATACCACACCTGTGTTCAAATAGAAAGCAAAGAAACCATGGAAGATTACATGGTACTGAAATTATACACTGGATTTTGTATGCTGATGATCTTGTGTTCAGTAAAACTGTGAAAGAAGCTGAGAAACTGCTCACTAAAATAAACAGCACATGTAAATGATTTGGCCTGTCAATATTCTTCAAGAAGACAAAAACCCAAGTTTTCAATGATGAAGAACTGGCAAAGAAAGAAACACTTTTCACTATAGATGGTAACAAGATCGAGAACATGACAGAATTTATGTACTTGGGTAAGCTAATATCAAATGATCTAAAAGCTATTTCAATAGAACAGCAAATATCAAAGGAAACAGCAAAATTCAATGAGCTTAGATCAGTGCTTATAGACAATAAGGTCAACATGTCAACAAGAAGAAATATTGGAAGCGTGTTGTTAGATCTCGCCTGGTATATGGAGTACAAGCTTGGCTTCCAAAAAAGGAGAGATAAGGAAGATGGAAGTGTGTTGGTTTCAGTGTTTGAGAAGTATGGCGAAAGGTGGACGGAGAAGATGGAATTTGGAAAAGGGAGAATACCAATTTGTGTATTCCAATGACGACATACAGAACATTGTGAAAACCATCTCCCTGTGGAATTTCATCTATGCACAACATCTGAGGTATATTGGACACGTATGCCGATCTGAAAACACCACATACATCAAAAAACTGTTTGCCAAACCTACCAGAAAATATTATCACAACCCGTGGATAAAGATCTCTAAAATACTACATTTACCGATCGAACAAGTGAAGAAGTTGACACAGTCAAAGTTGGAGTTCGCCAAGTTAGTTCATCATCAAACTAACTTGCCTTACTCACTTCAGTGAAGTTTACAGAGGAGCCCACAGGACAAGACAGGACGATTATACTGTGTCAAAGTTCTGTAAGCATGTTTATACCAGTGATAGTGTTTATTTAGAAGGAAATTCCCCCCTGAGTTCTTTAATTTTAATTATATTATTTGCAATTAACAGAATTCATCACATTGCTGCAGTCAACTCTAGGCAAATGCTTGAGAGTTTTCACAGAAGTTTGATTTGGCAGAATACTCATTAGGGGTCACGTTCCTTGGTCAGTGTGCTTGAGGCATGCTCAGCTGTAGACTCTGTGATCCATTAGAGTGCTAATACCCACCATGGCACTGCTTAGGACTAGGGATTGAATTTGATTTGCACTCTCACTTGTATGTGCATTAATTGTCTTGCAGTTGTATCGAGATCAGGGTTTCTGAATTTTCAGTACCAGGTGGCTTAAGCTTTTGCTAAATTCAATATATATTTCCTATATTCCTTATCCCTCTGCCTTCACCTGTTCATAAAATAATTCACTTTAAGACTTCCAAAGTCGTAATTATAAATTCTGTACATTCAAGTGGACCATTAATGTTAGCTACTTAGCTAACCTAATTTATTATCACATTCCCCACTGATAAAATAATGTAACCAACCATTAAAGCAACACTAGGTAGGAATTTTACCTTAAAATATCAGCTTCAAAATCATTTTGACAGTACATTGACTTGTAATAGGGAGAATGTCTTGTCTTCCATTCCAAGTCTGCGCCCGGTTATAGCCTTATGTAACTCTGGTGGGGTGTCCCTGAGACCTCTCATGAGAACTGCATAACGCTTGACAGCACCGTGAGAACTGTGTAACGCTTTATGGCACCCCGGCTAGCTTGCAAAATTGGTCAGCAACACTACTCATAAAAATAAGCTAAAACAGCATTCTTAGTACAGATATCATGGCACTCGAGGTGAAGAGAGCAAAGAAGATGCTGTCGGAGGAAGCCAGGAAGAGACAAAAAGAGAGAGTGACCAAGCAAGAGACCAGACAAGAGTAAATCTTGGACTGGCATTTACTCATTGGCGAGAGCTAAGAGTGATAAAAGGTTGCAAGACAGATGATGAGCTGACCTTCTTTCTGTTTAACTAGTACGTAATATTACATTAGTTGCCTTACTATGTGTTGTGTTGTTTCACTTGCTTGATGTTTGGCTGTATTAGCAAAGTTGTCGACTTGCTAGTTTTTGATCATAAGCCAAGTCAGCCCATTTCGACAGAGGTTTAGCTACTAGCTACATCTCGAAGTGATGGAGCAAACGTGCTATGTAACATTCGGAAATCGGTATTGGTAATAAGTGCTCTTGTGTTGGTTGCTGTCTAGCTTTGTTTGCGAGCTTGCCACCCAAGTTTATCACTTGTCAGGGGCATCCAAGTTTTTTAAGGTTAAATTAGTGTGACTAGCTGGTCTTTGTCCGTTAGCATCCCCCAGCATTAGATATGTCGGTGTTAGTATGGTTCTGGTTATGTTAGCTTAGCATGCTACTATGCCGAGTTGTGCGCAAAACTTTGACTTCCAGCGCGGCAAAAAAATGTTTGAGCATGCATGTTTACTTCAAGACTTACAGAGTGATCTGTCTTACGGCTAACAGGAAAACAATGACAATACGACAGCAGAATGTACATCCCTTCCAATATTATTTATAAAAGGTCACAATGTAGGCTGTAACCTTATCTGTGTTATCCCTGTCTCACAGAGTTTTGTAGTTTTTCCAGATGACAAAAGTCATTAAACCCCATTCCTGTCTCAGGTTAGCATTCAAATAAATAAATTCACCTCGTGTCAAAAGGTTTGGTCTGTTTTTGTCAAGCTCACATCAAATAATCCCTGAAAGCTTGCAACAGTGTAAATTACACTGTCCAATGCCCATTATGTGCAATATGAGCCTATATCATGTAAATTACACACATACTCCACATTCAAACGCTTAGCAAACAATGTATATGGTCTGAAAATGCAAACACGAAGTTACCAAAAAAAAAGAAAAAAATACGCAGTCATATTTGTATAAAATCCTGGAATATTACTCTACCTTGTCAGTCGACATGGTCCTTTGGTTTCTGCCAGTTCCATATCCTTTAGCTTGTAAACAAATGCATGTGCACAGCTATCCATGAACAGAGCTCAAAGAGCGACTTGTGTTTACGTCAGTAGCATAAAAGTGAATTACACTCTGAAACTATATGGGGATCCCAGGAGCAGAAAATACACATTCTTGCATAATGGGGCTTTAAATATGTAAGTCATTGTTTATGGGCTTGTATTGAAAACAACTTGTATTAAAAACAAAATAAGTACAATTTAAAGCCTACAATAAAAATGTACCTACCCTCATTCACTAAAACCTTCTTCTTCCAGCATAATAAAAAAAGGTAAAGACTGGTAATAAGTCACCCAGGCATCAAAATAGTTTTCAAAGTTTTATGAGCTGAACAAATGCCCTGATCTCAAACCAGCAGTTAACTGTGCAGCAGTTAAAGTCACAGATGGGCTGGTTTGAGTATTTCAGAAACTGCTGTTCTCCAAATGCCCATGTGCAACTAACTCATATTTACAATAACACATGAAGGCAGAATAATACACTATAAGGCCAAAAATATTTGTACACCAGAGCATCACAAGCATATGTGGGCCTTCTCCAAACTGTTGTTACAAAGCTGGAAGCACACAATTTTATAAGATGTCTTTGTATGCTGTAGCATGACTGGAACTAAGGGCTCTTTTTAGCATGACAATGCCCCTATGCATAAAGTGAGGTCTATGAAGACATGGTTTGCCAAGGTTGGTGTGGAAGAACTTGAGTGGCCTGCACAGAGCCCTGACCTCAACCCCACTGAACACCTTTGGTATGACCTGCAATGCTGACTGAATGCCAGATCTCCTTGCCTGGCATCAGTGCCTGACCACACTTATGCTCTTGTGCTTGAATGGGCAAATTCCAGCCACACTCCAAAATCTAATGGAAAGCTTACCCAGAAGAGTGGAGGTTATTACAACAGCAAAGGAGGGAATGTGATGTTCAACAAGCACATATGGGTGTGAGGGTCAGGTGTCCACAAACCTTTGGTCAGAAAGTGGTGTTAGTAAGCTAGCTAGCTAAGGGATTTAGTTAAAATGTAGCCAAGACATCTAGTCAATTTCTGAATGAAGTCTTCTATGCCTCAAGTACAGATTCAAAACCTCTGTTTAAAAAGTTTGTGATTTCCAAGTGAGGCTTGATCTACTGACAAAAACGTTTTACATAAAAGGTTGATGTAGCAGGCACATTTACTGGATTTTTGAATTTATATCTCAAATTCTCAAACATGCTTTTTGTTGGTGTAATTTGATTAAAAGGTAGATATAGAGCTCTGTTTTTATAGCAAGTTTTCCATGTATATACAGTATGTAATCTGGTTTGACAGTAGTACGTTCCGTAAATCTAGTCATGAATTACATGCTTTTCCTGCTGCCACATACCCAATTCATTTCAGGACTGCTTTGATAGTTAGCTGATAAGCTAAAGTGGTGGTGATAGAGCTGCAAAAGCTGGTGTGCTGAAGGCCTGAAATTGGGAAAACTGGCTTTAATCTAGAGCTCTTAGGCATCGAGTAGGTCTCAGCATTCTCATTTATTCATTTTAGCAAATGAGTCTCTTCTGTACTAAGAACAGGGTTATTTTCATTGTGTATTAGAGTGTGACACTAGCAGAATTGCTGCCAGATATAGCGTGTTGCCAGAGTTTGTTGGCACACTGGCAGCAGCTGTGACTGTTGGCACAGATGCAGCGTGTGTCCTGGTATGAAACAGGGTTGCTTTGCAAGGTCACGCTGGCATAATCAGAGTTCATTTCTCTCTCTGCCTTACTCTACCTGTGTCTGTTTCTGTCTCTCTCTCTCCCTGGGCATGCATTAACCTTGGCAAGGCATGTTTGTTCTCGATGAAACAGGGACAGATAGTTTTGTTAGAAGAAACTCATTTGTTCTGATAGCACTGTAGTCACCATGCTGATGAGCCTAGACTCACTCTGACCATTTGTGTGTGTGTGTGTGTGTCTCTCTCTCTCTCTCTCTCTCTCTCTCTCTCCTCGAGTGTGTCACTCTGACTTCACACAGCACCACATTATTTCATCCTCTCTACTGGGCTCAAAGATCATCAAGAAGGAAAGGTTCTGGGCTGGCCTTTGAAGACATTTGAATTATCTCCACACTCTCTCAGCATACAAATGGCACTATTTTAGTCAGGGTAAACAGGTGCCCAGTAGCACACTGAATCCCTAATGGCTCAGTCTGGTTTTAAACTGCAATGAGCATTATATTACTTATGTATGCATGTCCTACCTTACATGACAGCTGAATAATAAATTGAATAACGAGTAGCACAGACTGTAAACTGTGCAGACTGTGTAATTTCTTAGTAACTTTTAAGCTCTTTTATGTTTAATAGAATTTTGTTAATTGAAAGGTTTTTCAATGCCAATGACTTTATTGTTCCCATTAAAAAAAGTAGGCCAAAAAATGGAAGTGCATGCATGTTCTGTGTGTGCCTTAGTCCAAAAGCTTGTGCTAATATTTGGAAGCTGAATCTTGTGTCAACCATGAATAAGTTGGGTTTTGGTCCAAGGCCCACACCAATTTGTGCAGTACCAATCAGAGCTCTTGAATGATCCAGAACTACATGACAGATTGTGTAAGAACACCGAACAGACACTTGCATGATGTCCTGGCCTATTATTAAAGGATGTGTGATTGTGTTAGTAGACTGTGTAGTATGGATGATGGCACACAGTTTTGTTGTGAGGGAGAACATCTGTACTTTCTGTTCTGTGGATGATGCATGTGCATAGGTTGTTCTTTAGAGGTTGCTCACACACACTGAACTGATATAGATTGAGAAGGGAAACATGCAAAATTTTTACAGAGTTCATGGGATTTTCAGATAAATTATCATTTTATGGAATGGTTGTACAAGACTAACTGAATTGTTTTCAGAAACCTTCAGAACATAATATGGTGTAGCAGACAGTTTGTTGGAATTGGCTGTCAGTGGTGTCTTGTTTTTAGTCATTCTAGTGATCAAAAGATTTTTAATTCAAATCCCAAGCCAGGTGTAGAACCACTGCTGGACCCTTCATTATGAGCCTTAAACCTGCAATTGTAATTAAGGCCAGAGTACCGGAGGTGCAAGGCTCTATTGCTTTCCTACATATTATTATAATTATTATTATTATTATTATTACTATTACTACTACTACCCCAAATCAGAAAAAGTTGGGATGGTATGGAAAATGCAAATAAAAAAAGAAAG
>JAOTRR010000034.1:8675471-8686872 GCA_028570945.1 Gogo arcuatus
ATATATTCACATTCCCCATAAGAAAAATAATAAACAACAAGAGAAAGAAAGAAAAATAACAAAACTGTTCTCACATTCAAAAGTAAAGATAGAACTGGTCTTTTTGAAATGTCTAAGAGTCACAGTTCTTGCTCACACTCCTGTGTGGGACCAGTATGAAGAAAAGTCAGTCTGTCAGTTTTCTCCTGGGCTGTGCATGTGTACAGTTCAATCCTACCACACTTGGCATAGGTGTGGGATACTTGAGTGTTCTTTAGTTCACAGCCTTCTTATTGCAGGCATCAGGATCTATATCATGTGGGCTGGGGTCGCCATCCAGTACTGGAAAAGGTTCTCTCTGGAATCTCCAGAATCGTCTCTGAAATCTCCTCTGAAGTCTCCGCTTGTATCAGCAAGATTTAATCCAACTAAAAAAAAACCTGACCTAAGAATGTCAAGATAAAATTACCTTCATGCTAATTCTATGATCATTTCTAATTATAGGATATAGCTTATTAAATCAACTCAATGCTCTAAGTTACAAACCTCTGTTGTACAACAAAAGCAGTTCACTTCAGTTTCAAGATCACAATTCCAATCATAACCAAACAAAGTAATTCCTTCAGAGAGCTAGTTAAAAGCTAGCTAACATTTTTGCTAGCTAAAAGCTCAATTGCAGTTAAAGTGCGTAATATAAAACACAAATGAAAATATAAATTGAATTATAAATTTTACCACTGATGCACCTTTAAAATATTCACTGAACATGTCTGCTTATCAGCAGCATTTCTTAACCCCATTTAAATCTAGTTTTTTTTAAAGACGCTAACACATTTAGCATAGTCAAAAGGGTTTTACATAGCACTCATTAGCATTTAAGCTAGTGGACTTTTATCGCTAACATTTTTAGCATAAATCAATGGAGTTTAGCATAACGAAAATCAGTATTGCGGCTAGCGGACAGTTTCTCCAGTTAACTACAAACTAGGAGTTGACAACTCACCAGTGCAATGACTTGGCACATTAACCTGGAAAATGTCATCGGGCCTCAGTGCTCGGGCTGGAATGGTGGCATTCTCTGTTTTTATCCACCCACTTTGATAAACACACTTTGCTCACATCAAGGGTTCAGCTAACAATGGTGCCTTGCCTTGTCACTTTTACCTTCATTAACGACAGTCAGAAGGTGAGCTGATGCTTCTGATTGGCTAAAGTGAAAGTGAACTTGAATATTGGCTGTTTGCCAAGCTTATCAACAAAATCGCTTTCTTCTCACCAGTTAAACCATTTTAAATCATATACATGTGTAATATCTAATGAATGTTTATTTCAGATGGGACTGTATAATTCTCTCAACCTTTTTTATTTTCCTTTATTGCTTATTTAACTTCTCTGGGCTACACATATCTAACAGGGGGCCAGTTGGTGGGGGGCTGTTTCCTACTGGAGAGAGATAATCATCATTGATGCTTCTTTCAAAGGCTAAAGGCTGTCTAGTGCCACAGGGGTACTGGGGAAATATGGCCACCTGGAGTAAGGTAAATCAAGCAACTCGGTTAGCCCATTTGGCCCTGTAGTCCTTCTTCCAGATTCTTAGACATCACCATATTTTGGTCCACTTAGACAACATTGTGAAAGTCAGTTATATCAACCATCAGGGGGCATGAGGAGGGGGCTCTCTTTGTCTTGAACTTAATCTCTTCAGATGGGCATATCCAACAATGCAGCAGATGCACTGTTGCAACTGCACATACATCTATGGATGTGACATATGCATCTTGGTGGTGCACCCAGAATGGGTGAAGTTAGGTCAGGCACACATGGAACTATTCATATGTGCTAAGTCAAAAGATTCTCACTTATGGTTTTGCCTGACAGAACTGGACAGCCCTCTGGGACAGGATGATATGGGCTACGACTAGCCTCAGCAACTGCTTCATTTTCCAGAGCTAATGCTTCCCACTCTGTGCAGGATATGGAAACTAGGAGCCCAATATGATTGTCAAGAGCTTGTGGGCTCAATAAGGTTGACAAGAGCTTGATCCCCACTGCTGCTTTTACTGGATATTGGAACATCCTGGCAGGTTCTTCCCCTAGCAGCGGTGTTAATTTTGTCAACAAAAATGTTATGTATTCATAGAACACCTTTTATTTCATGACTAAATTGTAACAACAACATAGTTGAAAAAATATTTGAAAATTTGAAAATTACAGTGAAATCTCTCTTCATTTTGTCCTGATGAGTAAAGATGAAACAAAATAGCTGGCTCTGTTTGGGCAGACAACCTAGCTTACTTCTCAATAAAATTTTTATAGTATGGAGAAATATCCTTCAGTAAAATCCATTACAGTGTATTTCTTCACTGTTTCACATTCCTGACTATAGTTGGGAACAGGGGAATCCAGCTTGCTAGGCTAGCTCACTTAGCCACATGTATGGCTTTCACAATGATCCTGGATTCTAACAGGTATATGAGTCAGGACACACACATGGTGTTGGTCTGAATGAAGTAACATCTTTATATGAAAATAGTGGTCATTATCATCACAGTGAACAAAATGCCATCTTCACTTGATAACTAGCAAAACAGTAGCAGGATCATAGCTAACTCCAAATAAATTATGCGTAACACCACCACCACCACCAATTGTGTCCAAAAAAATAAAAATAAAAGTAAAACAAAAAGAAAAACCCACCCGGCAATTCCCTACTTGTAATAGCCCCTCTTAAAGCTACAGGCCACATTTTACAAGTATCATGAAACTGTCTGAAAAAATTATGACTAAAACATTGACCAAAGTTAAAACTGAGTTAGAATGACTAATCTTGACTAAAACAAAACAACAAAAAGACTAAAATGTAATTAAAATGTAAAAGTAACTACAACTAAATTTAAAAATTCTTGCCAAAATTAACCCTGCCTAGCAGATGTTGTCCCAGGTGGACAACAAAATTTGTCATCCACAACAAAGTTGCCTGTGTAGGGTTGGCTCCTCCAGATTTGGTTGCATATGGCTGCAGGTTTGGCTCCCATGATATAACCAACCAGAAAACACTTCCAAATTCAGTTGCCCCTAGCACACAGGCCATGTATGGCCTTAAATTTCTTGCTCTGCAAATCATCTGGACACTGTGCATTGACCAGTTGCTGGGGTTTTGACCTTTAGTGATTGCTGATCAGCAGCAAGTTTCCATCCACAATGTAGATGGATGTGGCAACTATTGCAGCACACCACCATACCATGAATGGCATCTCTCTGGGGTCCCATGGATATTACTGTCTTTTTAAAGGAAATCTGCTTTCATCTGCTACAGACCCCTGGGAACCTACTTTCCTGCTAGCAATCGCTTCAGCTAAGAGAGAGATGGGTTGTTGCATGCTTTGGTGATAAGCCTATCTTGCATGGCTTGGTGGCCAGACTTCCAGGAGTTTCTTCCTGTACTGACTACTCTGTGATAGGAGTATTTATTGTGAATGCTGCATCATACAGCAGCGCGTAATATTGTTGCAATATCTCGGCATACGTGTGCATGTGTACATGGTGTAAACTCTCCACAACATCCATGGGGCTGAAATGCCAATGCAGTGTCTAGTAAGGAGAATGGCACTCCCTTCAGCACCACCGGAAAGGCATGGTGAGGAGCACTTGCTTGTTTGGAGGCACGTGCTGCCGGTATGTTGCCACAATACCCCTCCCTCAGCTCCGAGCCTGCAGTGATTGAAGATTGGGCCATGAGCATGAACTTTCTGGAGAGGCCACCCACATTGCCGTGCTGAGCCCTGGCATGGTGTTGGACCTGAAATGAGAAGTCTTAGAGTGAGAGAAACCACATAGTTACTCGACTGCTGGAATCTTTCGCGCAGTACATCCACTGGATCAGTGCATGGTCCCTGACCAGTGTGAAGTCAAGCCCCATCAGACAGAAGCGTAGTTCCTCTACTGCCCACTTGATGGCCAAGGCTTCTCGTTTGACGGCAGCATAGCTCCGCTCAGCTGGGGTCGGCTTACGGCTGGCAAACATGATGGGGTGTTCCTCTCAATCAAAGTCCTGAGACAGAATAGTGCCCAGGCCCATCTCCAAGGCATCCATATGAACCAGGAAAGGGAGGCTGAAGTCTGGGTTTTTCAGCACTGGGGAGCTGGTCAGTGCCATCCTCAAGCTCTGGAAAGCCCGTTCAGTGTCCTCACTCAACCAGACCTTCTCTGGCTCATCTTTCCTGATAAGATCTGACAGGGTAGAGGCTAAGGAGGAGAAATTATGAATTAATCTTCTGTAGGACCCTGCCAACTCCAAGAAGGCACGTACCTGGTTCTTGGTGGTGGGATGGGGATAGCCCTTGACAGCCTCCACTATTGATTCCTGTGGCGTTGGGAGGCCTTGGCCGATGCAATAGCCTCCATAAGCCCAAGAAGACACTTACATGGGTAGGTGGTTAGCCTGGCTCTGCAGAGTTCAGACAGCCCCTCCCTGATATGGTGTATGTGGTCCTGCCAGGTGGTGGAGTGGACGACCACATCATTGATGTAGGCAGCTGCTTACTGGCGGTGGGGCTGCAAAACAACATCCATGAGCCTCTGGAATGTTGCTGGGGCACCATGGAGCCTGAAGGGGAGAACTCTGTACTGCCAGTGCCCACTGGTGGTGCTGAAAGCAGTCTTTGGCCTAGCCTTAGGTGTCAGAGATACTTGCCAGTAACCCTTCATCAGGTCCAGTGTGGATATGAATTGGGCTCTCCCCAGCCTTTCGACGAGGTCATCCACTCGTGGCAGAGCATAGCTATTGAACTCAGAGATGGTGTTCAACTTCCTAAAGTCATTGCAGAGCCGAAGACTTCTGTCTGGCTTGGGCACTACAATGATCAGGCTGGGCCAGGGGTTGGTTAATTCCTCAATGACCCCTTCCTGAAGCATCCATGTCACTTCCTCCTCAATAGCCTTGCAGCATGCCTCCAGGATCCGGTAGGGCTGTTGACTGACGATAGTGTGAGGAGGGGTCTTTATATCATGTTGGACAAGGTGAGTCCACCCAGGCGTTGCTGAGAACACATCCCCAAACTGGTTCTTCAACTCTCAAAGATCTTATCACTGGATGAGGTTAGGTCCTCCTCCTCCATGTGGACCTGTTCAACCAACCTGAACAGAGCCAGGAGCCGCTGTGAGAGTAGGGTGGGGCTCAACCCAATGCTTCAACAAGTTAGCATGGCATAATTTTGTTGGTGTACACTTACCAGGCTGCTGCTGGTGGTAATTGACTGGGCCTACTCTCTCCAACTCTCTCTCCATAGGGGCCTGGGATGGATCTTGTTGGGCCATTAGAGGAAGAGGAGCTCCAGAAGACCACTGTGGTTGGTGAGCAGATCCTTTGGGATTCCCACCCTGCTGAAGAGGAGGACCAGTTCTCGTGCAATATTTTTTGATGTGGCTTTATGGAGGAGGATCACCTCAGGGTACCTTGTTGCATAGTCCACCAGTACTAGTATGTATTCATGCCCCCAGGTGGACTTGGGTAGTGGCCCTGCCAGGGACATGCCCACCTGCTCAAATGGGACATCGGTGATGGGCATTGGGATAAGGGAGCTGGTGCTGGCTTGTATGAGGACATCCTCTGACACTGGGGGCACCGCTGAATGAAGCTGGTTACCTCCACTACCATGCTGGGCCAGTGGAAGTGGTCCTGCAAATTCTCTAAGGAGTTGCAGGCCCCCAGGTGGCCCCCAAGCAGGATGTGGGCCAGGCACATAACGGTGTCGACTGTGGATCAGGGAACGATGAGGAGGTCGAGGGTTTCACCACATCTCTGGCAGCAGTAGTACAATAGACCTTTTTTAACAGAAAGTGGGCAGCAGGAGGCTCACATTCTGGCCGGTGCCTCACCCTGTCGACCTCCAGCACCTGGCCCCAACAACGCTTGAGGTGGGCATCAGTCCTTTGCTCCCTCCTGAAGTTCCTCTCTCTGGCAACCTGCTGAAACAGAACAGAGGGAGAATTAGTGGGAGGGGTTGGCTCACCTTCTGCCTCAGCATTGGCAGAGCTGTCCTTATCCTGGGCCAGGATGGCAGGGCGGCTGGAGGGCAGTGGTCATCGGCTGTGCCAATCATCGTCTAGACCTCTAGCTTCCTTCTCTTTGCTATGGGGATGGGTCAAGGAAATGGCCAGTCTCTTCCAATCAGCAGCGGCACCGGCAGCTCAGGAACTAGCCCCGCTAGCAACAGCCACTTGCCCCGGTGACCTCTGATCCAGACCTCAGCAGCAGAGACCTCTCAAATATCCCCATGTACACCAAGCTGCTGCAGGGTTGGATGGCCTTGGGGAGGGCTGGACAAGGGTGATGGCACTCCCTGAGTCCAACAGTGCCGTCACTGGACTCCCATTGAGCTTCATGGTGGTCATGTGACAGCTCACTGGGGACTGGGTGGGTGTGAACGGCGAATCCAGTTAGCCAAGGCTTGCTGGCTCAGGGAGGGCTCTGTAGGCATCAACTCAAGGAGGGGTGAGGGCCGGGCTGTGCTTGTGTCTGGGGTTGGCTGAGTTGGGGCAGTGAGGATGGGATGCAGAGGTCAGTCCCACCAGGTGACCTTCTCTGGATCCATCTTCTCTCATCTCCCCATCTCCAGGGTGCTCAGGGCACACTCCAGGGGGACAACCAAGTTCTTCAGGGTTTTAGCAGCTTTCATCTTGACAGACTGCTTTACTCTGTTAGGGAGGTCCCTCAGGACCCAATCCATGGTGACTCTTTCCAGGACCTCCATGGAGGTGTGGTTGGAGCCACCGATGAGTGATGCGGAGCAAGGCATCCATCTGTCCCCAGGATTCTTGGTCCATGTGGTAGACCCTGTGCTGGAACTGTGACTCAGATTGATGGGAGGAGAGGCCACAGCTGGCCAGGATCTCAACATGAAGGATGAAGTAGTTGGATGCCTCGTCATTGGAGTGCACATGGTACACTCTCTGGTCATCTCTGGTAAGGAAGGGGGTGATGGTGTGGGCCTGATCTCACAGAGGCCAGCCTTCCCTGCAGGCCACATGCTCTAAGGTGACCAGGAATGCCTCGATGCCGTCATCCCCAGTGATCTTGCTGAGGAGGCACTAGGTGTCCCATTCTGGGTTGGGGAGAGGAGTAGAGGAGTAGACAGTGATGGTGTCAGCTGCCAGAGCATCAGGAGCTCTTGGGTGGCAGCATGGAGGCCCCAGTCCATCTCTTGGTAGAGCTGGCTCTGCTGTTGGTTGGCCTCGAGGAGATGCTGGACAACGGGGGTTAGGTCAGAGGACCCCCTAGCTTTCTCAGTTTCCAGCCATTCTTCACCAGTGTAAAGTCTCTCAGGGTGGGGCTGAAAACAGACATAGGCAGTGGTATGGTGCAGAAAATAGTACTCTTTATTTTAAAAGTGAGGTGTAAGTGAAAGCGTGCATGGGGAGCTCTGGGTGCTGAAGCTGTGATGAAGTGCAGGCCAGAAGACTGGCTCTTGCTAGCTGGAGCGGTGCTGAATTGCAGGCCAGACAGCTGGCTCTTGCTGGCTGGAGTGGTGATGGGGCATCCAAGGTAGAGCGTCAGCTACAGCATGCAGGACACTCTCATCCTCTCTGTCTGTAGGCATAGAGAGAAGGTATTGAGTCAGGTATTAAGCGAGAGGGAGCTTAATTGCTTGTGTGTGGGAGTGGCGCTTCTTTATACTCTCTCAGCAGCTCATAGAGGGTAGATGATTAGCACAATCCAGCCATGCACAGTCAGCGAGGCCTGCCCTCTAGCCGTGTGTGTCCTGTCAGTCCACAACTTCAGTGGTTCTCAAATGCCGACACAGAGTATAGCGAGGAGGATGGTGCTCACTTCAGCACCACCAGAGTGGCATGGTGAGAAGCACTTGCCTGTTTGGAGGCACATGCCGCCGGTACGTTGCCACAATGGAGTTTTCCCATTACATTTGTAACTAGAATTATTAGAACAAACTTACATGATATATAAAGCATTTGAGAACCAGAGGACAAAAATGTTTGTTATAGGATATTACAGTGGTTGTAGAAAATGCAGATATAGTGAATGTAGACAAATCCAGAATCAAGAATCAGAACAAGACCCAAAAGGACAGCAGGGGACCCGGAGTACAGAAATGAGGTAAGAAACTTGTTAGTTCACAAGAACATTCAGTTAGTACTGTATTTGCACAAAGCTACAAGTGAAATGTTGCCAGATGTGGGGGAGGAAAAAAAAAACCCTCATCACACCCAGGAAATCCTATAATCACCTGACCTCCACCTCAGTGAAAACAATAGTGAGAGAAAAGTTTTATTTATTTAAGATATATTTAAGATTTATATTAATTTGGCAGCTACTTGTATAAAATGAATCAGAATCCGATCCAAGCACAGAGATGAGTTTAGGCTTCTATATCTCCATATAATGTGTATAATGTTTTTACAATAAGATAACCATTTTCAGAAGGTAATATCAATATCTTTTTAGCATAAAATGATATAAATTCAAAATAAATGGGACAGACAGTTGGATGCTAACAATACATAACTACAGTAAATCCTTTTTTCTCATGTACTGGATGTCTGGCTCAGTATGGGCGATAATGTTAGGATGTTTTCACCAGAGGAGGAATTTTAATAAACATCTGAACAATATGGAGAAAAAGAGGCCCTGCAGTGTCTATGTCCACTGGCTACATTAATATAATGTGCTGTATATGTATGGGTGGATGGATCTATCATAATTTCATTGGCATCAAAATAAATGGAATTACGTAACTTGGAAGGTCACAGTGTGTTCTCCAGGGTAGAGAAATAAGCCTATAAGTGTATGTTTGAGTTACAGGAGTGTTTATCTGAAGATTTTGAGTGCTTACATGAATATATCGCATCATTTGTGATGGATAGATGTCTATTTAAAAAGTCTATCATTTGAATGTATTTTATAAAGTTGATCTTTAAAATTTTAAAAATACATTGAAATTGAAACAGATTCATAGTTTATATGTGTGAGAAAGAACATATGAAACTGAATTTATCTGAATATCTCGCTAAATGTTCACACATCACATTTGATACCTTATATTCTAAGTATTCCTCTTAAAAAACATTTATCAGCAGTGCAAACCTAATGTCTGCCTCCAATGATTAATGAAATTTGTCTGCAATCACAGGGAAAATCAAGATCTGAGCATATAAAATACTCTTTGTTGCCTACAGTTTGTATTGATGCTATTTCTTACATTCTATCCTTGTTCATGCCTGGTCTTGTATAATCTGGTCATGCATGGTGTCTTGCCTTCCTTCATCTATGCCTTTGAATCTTATCTATGTCATTCAGTTAAAATTAGGGTTAGGGGGCAAAGGATGGCAGAGATGAAAGACAAACCTCTGGACATCTGTCTAGTGTATGTACTGTGACAAAAATAAGAAATTGTAAAAGAAATAATGCTAAGTGTGAGGGGTTCTCAGTTTTTAAGATCTCTGAGGAAGTCATGTACCAGTCTATGCTCATCTTAAGAACATATCTAGGAAACAACAAGGGTAAAAAGAAATAAAAGTTTATGAAAAGAGTATATAGTACAACACAAATTATAAGATACATTATGATTAAATGAGCACTAATGAGACAAAATGAGACCAATGACAAGAAAGATAAGATAGCACTGATTATGGGGTGTGTTCAGGGTGGAGGCAGAGCAGGTTTCAAACAGATGAAGAACATGAAGCATGAACTTGAACAAGAGGCCATTGTGACAGTTATACATTATTATACTATTACACTATGATGTATTTACACACTATTATAAACAATCATTATGTACACAAGTGTTTTGTACATTAACACTGAGAAGTACAATTGTAATACAATAAAAATATTCGGATGGTGAAGTGTAACTGCAAACAAATTATGGCTGCCTTCTATTCTGATGTGATCATGACGATGACCTTTCACAGTAATAACTCTGAAGAACTCCTTTATATGAGTCAAAATTTAAGGCAATTTGAATAAACAGCAACAAAACCTGCTTGGGGAAGCATGATGGCACAGATGGTGGTGTTGCCATCCCACAGCTCCAAGGTCCCTGGTTCAATCCTGAACACAGTTTACTGTCTCTGTGGATTTTTCATGCTAATCGTCTTCTCTGAGTTCTCTAGTTTCCTTCCACCTCCCAAAAACATGCATGTGGGTATATTGGCTACTCTAAATTGCCTCTAGGTGTGTGTGTGTGTGTGTTAATATATGCAAAGGCATGGTGCATTGTGATAGACTGATGTCCCATCCACCCCACCCTGACCAGGATAAAACAGTTACTGAAGATGAATGAACAAATGAAAATCTGCTTAAATGCACATATACATTAAAAACATAGCCAATTATAAATCCAAAACAGTTATTACATGTAGCAAAACATTTGAAAGTACAAAGAATAAAACAAAAATCTGACAAAAACTTGAGACATGGCTTAACCTACCACACTTTTCTACATTATGTTTTATCACCCTTACTACTTTCAGTCAGTAACAGTGGCTTTTCTAGTAATAAATCCTCAAAACTGCCACCATGTGTCTGCAGTATGAACATTATTTACCACCATGTAGATCTTAAATTGAAGCCTAAGCAGTGCTGGTTGTACTTTTTTCCTTTTGAAATGCCTTTGCAGATTGCCAGATACACAAGCGTGCTGTTGCCTAGATTCCATTTCAGTGTCCTTAACAGCAGCTGGAGTATTGCTTTTATTACACATGCTTTAATCTCTGATGACCTTTACACAAAGACAGAGAAGAGATCAAAGGCAAAGGAAAGACGGACAGGTTGTTGGCAAGTGGGCAGCAAGGGCACACTATAGTTCCCTGAACATTGTTGAAAGGATTTTTTCATCGTTTGCAGTCTTTCCTTCTCGACCCAGTGGTTAATAATTTAAAAGAAGTCAGCAATCATAGGAACATGCAATTTACCACCTTGTACCCTAGCTCATACATATTCATCAGCTGAGGCCTATTTAGCAGCCGGCTTGACTGTGTCACACCACACAGCATGGCAGGAAATGGAATCTTTTTTCTTTTTTCTTTTTGCAGTGAAGCATATCACACTGATATATTCTTTCTGTATTTGTTTTCCTCTGCTCGTTGTATTCTTCCTCTCCAGTACAGTAAACAAGAGTTGTATTATACTTCACTAATTATGATATGTGTTGGTATAGACATAATGTCTTTTAGCAATAATGGCTTCTGGATTGTACCTGTTTGCCCCATGGGATATTACATTTATTTAATGAACCATTCACCTTCAGTAACCACTTTATTGTTGTCAGTTTTACAATGGAGCCTGTCTCAGGAATGCTGGGTGCAAGGTGGGAATACACCGAAGATGTCATGCTAATCTCATGGCAACACTCTCTCTCTCTCTCTCTCACACACACACACACACACACACACACACACACAC
>JAOTRR010000034.1:8932524-8942797 GCA_028570945.1 Gogo arcuatus
GTGTGGGGAATGTTTTCTTGGCACACTTTGGGCCCATTAATACCAATCAATCATCGCTTGAATGCCTCAGCCTATTTGAGTATTGTTGCTGACCATGTGCATCCTTTCATAGCCACAATTTGCCCATCTTCAAATGGCCACTTCCAGCATGATAATGCACCATGTCACAAAGCAAACATCATCTCAAACTGGCTTCCTGAACATGAGAATGAATTCAGTGCTCTTTGATGCAAACCATCAACTCAGCCATACAGCCCCTTTCCTACCAAAACAGGTCCATGCCTACCATGCACATTCTCCCAACATAGCTATTCATCAGATGTCAACTCCTGACCACACAGGCTTTATTTATATTGCTAAACACCTAGTCCCCTGTGAACTTGTTACATTGGTGTTCATTAAGTTTAATGATCATTCAGAGAACTATTGGGCTTGGAAATCATTATTTGCCAATACTATCAAGGTATTTAACCTGAATTGCAGTGAGGAACTTGACCTTCTAAACAAGTGTCTAGGTTCTCAGTCTTCAGAGTATGTTAGAAGAATCAGAGCAGTTCATGTCAGTGATCCTCCTGCTGGACTCAGCATGGCATTGCAATGTTTAGAAAATTATTGAGAGAGCTCTTTTCAAGAAAATTGAGGGATTCCTTGAGATCAGTTTAAAAAGGGAGAGAGAGAGAGAGAGAGAGAGAGAGAGAGAGAGAGAGAGAGAGACTTAAAGAGACTTAAAGAGGTAGATCTCTTGAGAGAATTGGAATAAGCAAAACTGGAGGGTTAGTTCCCTGGACTTTCCTATTTGGACACAGCAAGGGAAATCAATTCTATAATTGAGAAATTATCATATACATTGCAAGAAAAATGGATATGTCAAGGCAGTCAGTACAAATTGAAGCACCAAGTCCCATTTCCCCCATTTTCATTCTTCAAGTTCGATTGCAGAGAAGCTCACACACGAAATGACCCTAGATTCATTCTTAGCTCATCTGATGGTATTAGCACTCCCCAAAATGATTTGGTATCTCCAAGAGTCTCATCTTTTCTCACAAAACAGAGCTTTCTCTGTCACATTTCTACCACTTAAGTCTGCCAGCAACAAGCCAGATGTTGATAGACATTGTACAATCCATAAAAAGCCTCATCCCCTCAAGTACTGCAGAGGCTCCAGAAGCAAGTCCCTTGATTTTTTTAAATAAAATGGCATATGCTTTAGATGATGCTCTTCAAGGGGTCATTTAGCTAAGGATTGCAAGGTAGACACATTATCTAGGGTTGTCACAAATATTTGATTATAATTGACTAAATGATTATAAAAAAACAAATCCTCAATGAAAATTTCATGTAATCAAATATTTTACAAATGACATCAGTCTGAGAAACTAGCAGATTGAATGTTTAAACTGAGGTCTTTATAAAGTATTTTAATCTGTTTCTGTTGTGGGCTGTTTTAAGGTTTTTAATGGACTACACTTTCAGGTTTTGGAGCATGATTTCATTTATAAAAGATGGAAAATACTTAATGTGACAAGGGAAAATTTTATTGTTTACACTTTATTCTTTAGCATTTTATTATTTACACTTCAGCTGTGTTTTGAAAAGTATTACTCTGACATAAACAGTATTAATTTGAATTTAATTACACCTGTGGAAAAAATGTCATCTCTCATCAATAATTTGCTATTTTTAACACAAAAGATGATGACATGAATCAAAACAAAACATACATGGCTTTATAAACAATAACATAGAACACACAAAAAAAAAAAAACCTGGAAGCAGTGCCATTTGTGCTGACAGCCATGATGTGCATTAAGATTTGAAGCATGTACTGAGATGTGCAGTGTGCGGTGAGAAGTGGAAAACCCCCCTCTAAAGGCACAGCTCCCAGAAGCACCATACTGGAGTCTGCAAAGGAGACATGGACTCCTGGGCAAAGTATACACAATTAATGCAAGGTCCCAAGGCAGGAATTGCCCAGAATGAGAAAGATCCTCAGCAGAGCAGGGAAGCAGAGTGATGTACTCAACAGAGTAGTGTGGTGGAGTGACAACCTCTGCAGAGTAGGGCACTGGAGCAATGAACCTCATGGAGCACGGCAACAGAATGGAATCTTTAGCAGAGCAGGTAGGCAGAGCAACATCCTCACATACCTAGGAGGTGGACACAGGACAGATGGCAAGGTTGGATCTGTAACCCAACACACTGGGTGGTCAGGACTGGAGTCAGGGTACTCAAGGAATCAGCATATTGGCTAGTCTGGACAGGCTTCAGATGACTCAAAGAACCCCTATGCAGGCTGGTTAGTAGCTGAATTATGCAGCAGAATGGGCAATACCCTTGCATGGAATCAGGAGAGGCAGAGCAACAATGTGACCTGCAAAAATAGGAGGCAGAGTGAAGACATCATCTGCGAAGCCAGGAGGTACTGCAATAATATCATCTGCAAAATTAGGAGGCAGAGAAAAGACATAATTCATGAAGTCAGGAGGCAGAGTGACGACATAATGTGTGAAGCCAAGAGATGGAGTGATGATGTTATTCATAAACTCAGGAGGTGGCATGACAACATCCTTGCCAAAGTCAGAAAGGGAGCTGGAATAGATATGAGGGGCCACATCGGCTTCATGCATAGCCTGAGAGGCTGCTTTGTTAACTTCTGGCTTGGGTGTGGCTTGAGAGGTTGTCATATTGACCTCATTCTTGAGCTTAGCTGAAGAGGCCGTCTCATCGGCCTCAGGCTTGAGCTTGGCTGGTGAGGCCACCTCCTTGGCTTCTGGCTTGAGCTTGGCTGGACAATTCATTCCACCCTTGTCTCCAGCCCTCCCTTTGGTGTAGCAACCTATGTTCAGCCAACTGAGATCAGCTGACATACATGCTATAGCCCCAAACCCAATCCCCCCAAAAAATTATTAGGGAGAATAGTACCTGGGCAGTGGGAACACCTGTCTGAGGATGTAGGGAAACTCTGTGTAGCTTTCTAGGCTTGGGTGACCTTGGGCGACTGGGTTTTCAACCCACTGGCATACCCCGCCAGTAAGCCATGATAACATGAACCCCCTCTCTCTCTCTCTCTCTCTCTCTCTCTCTCATTCAGCTTAGGGTCCAACAAGTGCATCCAATACAGTTTGCACTGAAAGTTTATCCATCTGGTGGAACCTCTATACCATTATATTCACTCGGTGCAACCCAGGGAACTGACAGCAGGAAATGCACTTCATACACCATCATATGCCAGCATAGAGAGAGAGAGGGCATGGTTACAAAAAAGTGCTCACTAGGAAGCACAATCTTTTGAAAGAACAGATGAAGACTATAAGATTGCACCTTCTCTTGAGGACATATAGTTTATTCAGTTAAGGGACAAATAGATGTTTACAAATGACTGCAACAGCCAGGTAGCTCCCCTTCCCTTTCACACACCACAGCCATATCTCCCTAGCAACAGAGAACAAGTCCTAAATAATTTTACATTTCTCTGCTGTACACTTGAAAGGAAGGTTGAGATGAGGAACCACTTTTTGTCCTTCATGCATGAGGCCCTTCATGGTGAATATCACCCACATAAACCAGACCAGATCAGAGTTTGAGTCAACTCCAGTGCTCAGTACCTTCACATTTTCTAAATGATGTGTTACTGACAGGTCCAGGCTTAGACTCCAGTAAACTGTTGTTAACTGTGTCCAGAAGCACTGTCAACTTTTCTTGGCTCAGAGGTATCTGGGATGGACCACCACACACCAGAAATGTGTATTGTGGTCAGACAAATCAGTATTCCACTTCTTTTTTGTAAGAAATGGACGCCGTGTGCTCCAGACCAAAGACGAAAAGGACCATCCAGACTGTTACCAGCAACAAGTCCAAAAGCCAGGGTCTATCATGGTATATGGTTGTGTCAGTGCCCTTGGCAAAGGTAACTTACAGTTCTGTGATGGCAGAATTAATGCAGAAAAGTACATTGAGATTTTGGAGCAAGATATGCTGTCTTC
This sequence comes from Gogo arcuatus, assembly GCA_028570945.1. Lineage (NCBI taxonomy): Eukaryota > Metazoa > Chordata > Actinopteri > Siluriformes > Anchariidae > Gogo > Gogo arcuatus. The sequence goes on from JAOTRR010000034.1 coordinate 8,936,508, forward strand.
AAGATGACATCTTTTCCAGGGATATTTTGACAAGACAATGCTGAACACATTACAAAGGCATGGCTGTGAAAGGAGAGGGTTCCTGTCCCCTCTGTCCCCGATAGAGAATATGTGGCAAATTTTGAAACAAAAAATATGATGATGACCCTGTACTGTTGCACATCTTAGGATCTGTTTGCAGGAAGAATGAGACAGAATAACACCTGAAATGTTTCATTACTTGGTGTCTTCAGTCCCTAAACATCTTTTAAATCTTGTGAGAAGAAATGACAACATTACAAAGTGGTAAATACTTTACTGTCCCAACTTTTTTTGAAATATGTTGCAAGAATCAAAATTGAAATGTGTTTATTTAAAAATAAATTCATGAGATAAATCATCAAATTATGTGCTGCTGTTTTGTTTTGAATGTAATACAGGTCAAAAATTATTCATTCATTATTCAGTGATTCATGAAATCATTGTTTTCAGTTTTAATTTCAATGTCAACATACCATCCCAACTTTTTTCTGATTTGGGGTTGTATGTAAAATTTATTTGGAATTTATATATTTCTGTAAAACTGCTTTGTGATAGTGTCCATTGTTAAAAGCATTATACAAATGAAATGTAATTAAATTCTCTGCTAACTGAGGTATGTGCTTCCCTAGATGATTTGCCATCCCCAGAAATCATCTTACTCCACTGACATTACTTGGTTCCACCATGGCAGTCACTGCTTTCAGCTTATCTGGGTCTGTCCTGACTCCATGATTTTCAATGATCTGACAATGGAATTTGAGAATTTATCATATTGAGATTCTACTGAGAATTCACACTTCTCACTTTTCAGTGTGACTACATTTTCTAACTTTCAGCAGGCAAACATCATCCATCTGGCATAACACTCCATCCAAACCTTCAAGGATGCACGACATGCATTGCTGAAAATATTTGGGTGTTGAGGATATGCCAAAGCATAGACATTTAAAACAGTAATGGCCAAAAGTAATGATAAAAGCCATGAGTAGTCTGGAATCCTCAGAGAGCAGAATCTGCCAAAATCTGGAGTTTGTATATCATTTTGAAAACACTTTGGCTCCCTCTACTTTACCTAAGGTATGCTCTACTGATAGCAGCATGTGCTTTTCTTTCTTCATTGAGTGATTCAGTTTTGGCAAGTCAACACATATATGGACCTCAGAGTTTGGTTTTGACACTGGTACTATGCCAGGGCACCAGTTAGTAGGCTCAATCTTTGAAATGACTCCTAAATCCTCCATGCATTTCAGCTCCTGTTTAACTTTAGGCATGAGTGGCAGCAGTATGCGTCTCAGGGTTGACAAGGAGTATGGATTTGCATCCAGTTTAAGCTCAATCTTAGATTCTCCATTCAATTTCACTTCTTTAGACCTATTACAACAGAAGTACTTATGTCTTCCTGAACATTTGTTTGGTTGTCATGTTTTGAATCTTTAGGAATTCTGTAAAATTTATAGTGGTATTATATCTAATAACATGTGGGGAGTGTTATGGTGCATACAATTCATTGTAGTACCACCACGTGGCGTTTTTGAAGAACTGCATGGCAGCTTAATTCTTAATTTGTTCTTGTATTTTATTTTTATTAGTTAATTCAAGTCATATGACTTAAGGTCATGGTTCAAGTAAGCCATATTGCAGCCAGTATACAGAAAGCAGTTCCAGAGATGTTTTTAAAAGGGGGAGATAGCAATCGTGGTAGTTATCCCATTTACAAAAATGTAAAGGCTAACTAGCTTTAGCTTTGGTCATGTTTATCACTGTGAGCCAATGGTATCAGTTCTCTGATGTCACCCAACAGTCTCCGAATGTTTATGACAGTTATTCTTGTGGTATATTAGAGCAGATTTTTTTTTAGCCATGAGCACATTATTATCTCTGTCAGGATTTAATTTTAATTGGACAGTGGGGGGAAAAAAGGTGCAATGTTGTGTTTGTGTTTACATTCCCTTTTCCAAAAAAAGTTGTTACACTGTGTAAAATGTAAATAGAAAGAGAATGCTATGATTTGCAAATCATGGAAACCCTATATTTCATTGAAAATAGTACAAAGGCAACATCAAATGTTGAAACTGAGAAAACGTATTGTTTTTTTGAAAAACAGATGCTCATTTTTAATTTAATGCCAGCAACATGTTTTTAAAAAAACTGGACAAAAGACTGGAAAAGTTGTGTAATGCTAATAAAAAGCTAATTAGGTTAATTGGCAACAGGTCAGTAACATGATTGGGTATTAAAAAGAGCATCCCAGAGAGGCTGAGTCTCTCAGAAGTAAAGATGGGTAGGGGTTCACCACTCCATGAAAGATTGGTGGGCAAAATATGCAACAATTTAAGAATAATGTTCCTCAAAGTAAAATTGCAAAAAAAATTGGGGATCACGTCTACAGTACATAATATCATTAAAAGATTCAGAGAATCCAGAGAAATCTCTATACACAAGGGACAAGGCCGAAAATCAACACTGGATGCCCATGATCTTCGTGCCCTCAGGCGAAACTGCATTAAAAACAGATATAATTCTGTAGTGGAAATCACTGCATGGGCTCAGGAACACTTCCACAAACCACTGTCTGTGAACACAGTTCATCACTGCGTCCACAAATGAAAATTAAAACCATATATAAACAATATCCAGAAACACCACTGCCTTCTATGGGCTTGAGCTCATTTACAATGGACTGAGGCAAAGTGGAAAACTGTCTGATGAATTGATATTTGAAATTATTTTTGAAAATCATGGACACCATGTTCTAAAGAGGAGAGGGAACATTCAGCTTGTTATCAGCACACAGTTCAAAAGCCAGTGTCTGTGATGGTAAGGGGGTGTATTAGTGCACATGGCATGGGTAGCTTGCACGTCTGGGAAGTTACTATTAATGCTGAATGATATATACAGGTTTTGGAGCAACATGCTGCCATTCAGAGGACATATTCAGGGAAGCCGGATTCTGCACGTATTAGAAGTGCATGGCTCCAGATTAAAAGAGTCCAGGTGTTAAACTGGCCTGCCTGCAGCCCAGCCCTGTCTCCCATTGAAAATATTTGGCACATTGTGAAGCACAAAATACAACAATGGAAACCCTGAACTGTTGATCAACTGAAACTGTATATCAGGTAAGAATGGGACATTTTACTTTCAGAACTAGAGCAATTGGTCACCTCAGTTCCCAAACATTTACAGAGTGTTGTTAAAAGTAGAGGTGATGCAACACAGTGGTAAATTTCCCCCTGTCCCAACTTTTTTTAAATGTGTTGCTGGCATCAAATTCAAAATAAGCATATATTTTCAAACAACAATAAAATTTCCCAGTTTCCATATTTGATATGTTGTTTTTGTACTATTTTAAATGAAATATAGGGTTTCCATGATTTGCAAATCATCATATTCTGCTTTTATGTACATTTTACACAGCATCCCAACTGTTTTGGAATTCGGGTTGTATTTCCACACGTTTGTAATTTGTGGTTAATATTGTACTTTAAAACCTAGACTTCCACAGATTAATAGGACAATACTTAGAATATACTTTATAGCTAGCTAGCTTATAGGTTGGCCGATGTCGGAATTGAATTGAAGAACTGACAATGTAGTATAATGTAAATGTTTATATTTATTAGGCTACAATTTTGTGCATATGTGGTAGGCTACACTACAGAGTGAAAAACCGCTATAAATGGGTTCCATCTGTTGCAACATCTCCGACTGTTACTTGTCTCACAAAACAATCTTTCTTTTGTTTTAGATCTTAGCTGGTGGCATCATAATTTACTAGTCTATGGATAAGATGTTCAAGATCATCACAGATATAGGCATAACCACAGTTGTTATTCATTTTCACCTGAAGATTGGAATCTCCTCTTTTAAGAACATCACTGGCATACATGTACAACAGAGCTGTTCACAGTCTTTTGCCATCCTTTCATGTTGATCCTTGGGAAGCTGTGTTGTAAGTTTATATTGTCTATTTATGTTAGCTACTAACATCTATGTATATGGGTTTGTGTGATTATGTTGTAGTTTGGATTTCTATTTTACAAACTGCTTACCTCTCTCATTATACTATTTATCTATCTTGTGCTACAAATCCAGTGTTAGATCATGAAGCTTGTGCTGATCAAAATACACAATTGAAGAATACTGAACTTTACTTCAGCAGTTGTCTTCATTTAAAGCCTTCCAGACCTCAGTGTTTAGCTACCTGTTGATTCCTGCAAAGCACGTGCAGAGGAGACGGAATAATATACAGCATAAGTCATTTAAAGGTAAGAAGTGCTACTGTGTTTACTGCTGATGCTGTGAGCAGCCATGTTAATTTTTTTCATCACTTGCTGAACTCAGTATTGAAGAGACCATTCCAAGATCCCAAGTAGGAATTCTGAATTGAGGGGGGTTTTTTCTTTGGTTTTCCCTAGTTAATTTACGACATAGGAAATTAATTTTCCTAGGTTGGAAATTACCTTTTTACCTTTAATCAAATTCAGCATACATACAGATACAGATATTTGAAGCACTAAACAGATACAGATAGTGGCATTGCGTTATACCCCTAGAAAGGAGAATTCACACTCATAGTTTTAATTATGAATGCATTCATATAAAATGCATCAAAATTGTTCTCATTCACTACTAGAGGCTAAAAGGACTAAGTGCACTCCCTATTCTAACCAAAACTGGCTAACTTTACTCACCAATTGGCTCATGTGAATTCTTACAAATTTGCAGTTGTAACACAGTGTTGCCCTGTGTGTGTGAGATAGCTCTTCTAAATGTCTCCTACTGTGTGTTTTCATGTATTTGTCACCTTATTTATTATTGAGGTCTGGTGCTGGCTTACAGGACCAGCAGTGAACATAATATGGGCTTTATAATTAGATAACACTTTTAGATCATCTTTTGTTGAGTCAACAGTTTGTCATTCAAACCAGAGTGCTTGACGTAAATGCTGCACTATTAGTGTTCTCTCAAAGGATTAGTAAACTCTTTCACTGAGTTTAATTATTGTCCAGCTCCCCATGGTCCTAATTATCTAGCATTAAACTGAAAAATATCCGATATGCTCTTGCTGTCTCTCATTCTCTCACCACTAACATTCTCATTGCTTTTTTAATAAAAAAAAGAAATAAACTTCCTCTCTCTTTCCCAGGATGATGGAAGACATGGTTCCTGAGGCTTTTTCACACTGTGAAATTTGCAAATTACTATGACATGTATGATATCTAAAAGAGAGAAATTTGCAGCAAGGGCTTTCCACCGCTCCTTCAAACTGCTTGTGTATGAAGAAGTAAATTTAGGTCCTGTGGGTAAGAGTTGCACACACACACACACACACACACTGGTAATAAATGAAGTATGAGAGATAGTCTATGCAATGATCATATGTGCTGGGCTCATATGAATGTAAATGGTCCTTGAATGCCTTCAAAGCTCTGCAGTATTCTGGTATCCAGGCTGCATTTTCACTATAGATACCCTTTGAATCACAACAAATACAGTGTTTTAACTCCCATTTAGCATAAGACAAATTGTTAAAAATAATCTAAAGGTCTAATCACACACACACACACACACACACACACACACATTAAACAGCATTTATTAAACTAGAATCCAATGTTGGTTTTATCTGAAACAAAATTTCTTCCTCACTTCATTTTATTAACTTTTCTTCAACTTCAGTGGTGTAAATATTACATACTACACAATATCTAACTACCTCAGTTTTTCAATCAGCATGCATCTATAAAATGTATATCAATCTGATTAATGCATACAAGATAAGTGTTCCCTCAAAATAGACATTTTTAAATCCAATAAAGATCTGGAGTAATTCTTCTGTTTTCATCCTGTCTTGTGATCTGCTTTTTTTTTTTTTTTTTACTACCTTTTATTGTTTTGTTAATTTATTAATTCATTTCATTTTCAGACTTTTTTTATTTCTGTTTGAAATTATTTGATTTTATTGGCAGGACTTTGGCTGACACTTGTCTTATGCACCTTAAAGGTGACTTGACTCTTTTTTAACAAATTACAATAAGATACAGATGGACAAATTTGTTGGTACCCTTACAGTTCATTGAAACAGTGCTTTATTCCTCCTGAAAAGTGATGAACTTAAAAGCAATTTTCTCATGTACACTTGCATGCCTTTGGTATGTCATAGAGTAAAGCAAAAAAAAAAGTGTAAAAAGAAATGATTTATTGTTTATTTTATAAAGATATTCTAAAATAGCCTGGACAGATTTGTTGGTACCCCTAGAAAAGATTAT
>JAOTRR010000034.1:9078731-9090800 GCA_028570945.1 Gogo arcuatus
TGAGAAAATTGCTTTTAATTTCATTACTTTTCAGGAGGAATAAAGCATTGTTTCAGTGAGCTGTAAGGGTACCAACAAATTTGTCCACGTCTGTAGACTTTATATAGCAAGTCCTATACTATACTTACCCTCACTTAATTGCAACAGATTGCAATACATTTTAGAATACCTTTTTCTCAAATAATGTCATGCCTATTCTATATTTATTACAATTCATAACAAATTTAATCAGATGTCAGAAGGTATTGATTTATTTTCTTTAATATGACTATTAAAGAGGGCAGCAGTGGTGCAGTGGTTTAGCACTGTTGCCTCACAGCAAGAAGGTTCTGGGTTCAAACCTTGCAGCCACTCAGATCCTTATTGTCCAGGGTTTGAGTTTTCTATCCAGGTCTGCATGGGTTTCCTCTGGGTGCTCCCCTGTCCAACAATATGTTGACTATGTCAACTGGCTACTCTAAATTGCCCATGAGTATGAATGGTTGTTCATCTGTGTTAGCCCTGCAATAGCTTGGTGACCTGCCCAGGGTGTCACCTGGGATTGGCTCCAGCTTCCCCCACAATCCTGATGGATAAGTGGTATAGATAAGGATGAATGGACTGACTCTGACCTAGCCAATCACATTCAAACTCATGTTCAAAAATAATTGTCATACAGCTGTCATCAGTGAAATTATTCTGATCAACCCCAAATAAAGATTAGCTGTTTCTGTAGGATTTTCTTGATACCTTCTTGGTTTCATCCGATGGCTGAAGCCATGGTTCACAAAGAGCTTACAAAGCATGTATGTCATCTCATTGTTGAAAGGTATCAATCAGGAGAGGAGTACAAAATAATTTCCAAAACATTACATGCACTATGGAACAATGTGAAGGCCATCATCAACAAGTGGACAAAATGAGGCACCACAGTGACATTACCTAGAACAGGATGTCCCTCCAAAATTAATGAAAGGACAAGACAAATCTCAACAGGGATGCTGCCAGGAGACCTACAGAAACATTAAAGGAGCAACGGGAATTTCTGGCAAGTACTGGTCACTCCCTGCATGTGACAACAATCTCTCATATTCTTCACATGTCTGGGCTATGGGGTAGGTTTGCTAGACAAAAGCTCTTTCTCACAAAAAATGTCCAAACCCACCTAAAACCTCAAACCATGTCTCAAAATGTGTTATGGTCTGATGTGACCAAGGTAGAATTTTTTGGGCATAATTCTGAAAGAAATGTTTGGCACAAAACAAGAAAACTTACCAACCAAAGAACATTATTCCCATGGTGAAGCATGGTTGTGACAGCATCATGCTATGGGGCTGCTTCTCTTCAGCTGGGACTGGGGCTCTACTCGAGATAAAGGGAATCATAAATAGCTCCAAATACCAATCTATTTTTGCACAAAACCTGCAGGCCTCTGTTAGGCAGCTGAAGATCAACAAGTTCACCTTCCAGCAAAAAAATGACCAAAAAGCACAAATCCAAATCAACAACAGAATGACTTCAGAAGAAGATGATCAATGTTTTGGAATGGCCCAGTCAGAGCCCAGATTTAAATACTATTGTTAGTTGCTATATCACATTTTAGGTGGAAAAAGATCTGAGATTATTTATCTTGGTTCCATTTTTTTAAATCACAAAAAGCTGAAATTTTAAGAGAAATGTGTAGACTTTATATCCATTGTAGTAAAAGCCATTTCACAAGCATTTCCATATTGGATGCTGCATTTGATGATGTAAACAAATTAATGATTAAAATTGTGTTGTTTAAAAAAAAATACATATAATTGTTAATAGGTTGAAGCTTTCTTTAAAGAGACATTTATTTAATATTTATGGAAGTAGTCTCCAGTGTCAGTACTTTGTAACAGTCAGTAAGTTTTCTGCCACAGGAAAGTCTTCAGGACTTTATGCTTCCCGGTTTCTCAGTAACACAACAAGCTGCATTTCTTTTTCCTCATTAACTTAAGGAGAGATTTAAAAAAAAAAGTGAGCCTGGTGAAGGGAACAACTGTTTATAGCTGCCATAATGTAAATAATAAGAACTAACCTGTCTTGTGGACATTCCTTGACATTAAATGTAACTATAAATGGTTAAAGGTACAATGTCTTTCTAGACTGAATCAGACTTTATACAGAGGCAGGAATAAAACCAGAGTGACCTTTTATCCTGCCTACATCAACAAGAACACAGAAAGAAAATTAGTGATTTGTGTATAAAAACTCACAAAATATAATTACATTATAACACTTTAGTTATTTTTCCTGTTTACCAATGCTCTCAGTGGAGGTTTTAGTATACAGGCAGTTAAAAAGTACCAGTAGTTTGTGTCACAGAGACAGCACGGCAGCCTGTTAAGCAATTATATCTGATGAACAGGCCCAAATGTGAGGCTACAAATTATCATGAGCTATTGAAGCAGTAAAATGAAAGTGAACACGTGATTTATCCTCATTGAGGAGAGCTGTTATACTTCACGGAAAGTTATGAGGAGTTGACAAACACCCTGCTCTCCCTTCATCAATCACGCTGGTTCTGCTGACAGGCTCCATTTGTGGCTCAAGGACAGAAACTTGTGTCCTTCAGACATGATGACTAGAGGAAGGAGCGTTTCTCCTGCACAAAACATTACTGATGAATGTGCTATTCATATATATGTGTATAAATTTGCTATTAGAAATGTCTAAAGGAAAGTTGAATCTGTGATTGCTCTCTAATGAAGTCAAGGTAGGCCTTGTGGGTGCAGTTTGGAGATACACAGTTTGAATAATTGGTAACTTTGTATAAACAGAATTCCTTCCCTTTCAAGAGGACTGTGTTAATCTTGGGTCAGGCTTGCGTAAGCTTTACTCTTACAATCCACAAGGCTGGCATCTCCTGTGCCTCCCACATTGGCACCAAAAAATATTTCACCAAATCAATGTTGAAATGTTCTTATTTAATTTTGTATCTTGCCTAGGCTATCTTCCGGTAAAGCCAGTGGTGGTAAAAATGGTCATTCTGTCTAAAGATGTCTAAAACCTTGCTAGTTGAGTGTGATTTCCTCAGACAGTGAAATTTAGGCTTCATTCAAGTTACTGGATAATTATCGGCTGCACTGAAACAGACAGTTAATCAGTTCAGTTTGTGATCAGATGCCGGCTATCAAAATGTTTGTAATCAGATACCAGCTATCAAAATGTCCATGATGATCCTGCATCTCAGCCAGACTGGCTATTTAAATGCAAATTTCTCCCTTTCAAAGGCTGGCACACATATGCTATTCATTTCAACCATATCCTGGTGCATTCACCTCTTTGATGCTGTTCATTTAGACAGGTGTGAACACAGCAATCACATAGGTGCTAACTGAAAAAAATTGGCCCAGGGCCACCTGAGAAAGAATGGTTTTGGTCATTATTGCCAATTTAGCAACTTTGTCACTAGTTTTGGTAAACCGTTGAGACTTTATAAGTAGCAATTTTTAATTGCTAGATGTTAGCAACTGTCCTGCGCCTGATATGGCTCTCCAGTTCACATCACAGCTGCTGGTTATACGACTTGACAGGGCAGCTTCAGTCCACTTACTGCCAGTGTGTAAAGCCAATGACCAATCACTGACCACCATTGTTTGCCCCACTTCTTTGTTCTTCATTTTAAACTCTCTACTTGGCTATATTTGCAGTAATAAAAGGTATGAGTAATAAAAGAGTTTTTCCATCCATAACCATTTTCATTCATGTCTATTTCTACTCTAACTACTCGTGACCACTGCTTCTTTTTGTCTGTGTTATTCATAGAAATTATAGTATTTTATGAATACATAAATAGTTAGTTTGTGGTGCTGACTCCTTTCTATAAAATATTAGTCTATTATTTTCTATTCAGATAAAACTCTGTTCTGTTCTCTTCTCATCTAAGCGTCTTCAGAAAATCTTCCTCATGTAACACGTTTCAATATGCAAATGATCACGACAAATCAATGACTATGTAAATTAATTGATGGCATCATCTAGTGACTTCTAGTGACTTTTTGAGCATGCATCAGCTCCTCTGAATACAGTTGAGAATACTGATTTTGGTCTGCTTCCAAGTGAACCATAGTGCAGTTTGATTGTAGTGAGAACATAATTTGACCCTGTAATGCTGTATTTAGGTAGAAAATGAGCTAAACCAGACATTCAAATATTTATATAATCATTTACTTAGCACTGACTCTGGGTTCTCCATGCCTTGTTGTTTTCCATGAGCACATGCTTGCCAGAGATTTGTTTTCTGTTGCCAGGAAATGTTTTCTTGTTTGTTTTTTATTTAATTAAGTGCCAAACTGAATCAAATCAAATAGCAATCAACCCACAAGTATCAATTTCAATATGGTTTGGACTACTGAGAAAGCGCATTTTAATGTTGTCATATTTGTTCAAGTCTGAGAAACGTAGAATACTAGACACACCTAGACAGTTCATTCAATCTCTGATTAACAATGTTATTATATTAAACATCCAGGATACATATATTTTTTAATAGTTTACACTGTATTGCCTGGAACATTTGAGGTATAGCATATAATTGACTGCTATGTTGCTTTCCTCTAAAGACATCAGCATTAAAGCAAGGTCCAACTTGGCATTTTAGTTCACGGACATAGGCCATAGGGCCAACTTTCCTGATTGCCACTCATAAAACCCATAATCACTGGAATTATGAAGCAGCAAAGGTCAGAAAACACCCCAACTCTGATTTACTTTCAACATTTTGACGGTTAGTTAGAGCTGAGGGTGATAAGAAAGATATTAAGTTCAGTAATTTTAGATAATTTTGTTAAATTTCATAATTTTACATCTTACTTAACACTGCTCTTATTTTATCAGTTACTTAACACTCATAGAACAAGATCTTCAAGAGTAAATTATTTAAAAATGGCACAAATCATTTTAGTAGCATTAACTGTTGCGGTTTATTATCAACCGACACCTAGTATTGATACTCCTCTGTTCTTTATTTGTTATCATCCCTACTGCTTTGAGTCTGTAAGAACAAACTGTTTTAATTGTGTCAGTGACCTGTATTAGCATTTGATATCTCAGAGAACAGAAAAGTTCTTGGTAGTGCTCTTACCTGGATGTCCCACACCTTCAGCACTCCACCCATATCCGCTGTGACCAGGTAACACCCACCGCCATCTACAGTCATTATGATGGAGTTTGAGTCTTCATGAGCCACAAACTTGCCAACTAATTGAGCATTCGCTGTATTCCAGAAATGAACAATGCCTGAACCCCCACATGATACCAGATCAGCTCCACCTCAAAGGAAATACACACAGACCTGTTGAATTGATTTATTTGTTTGTTTAATTGCATATTTATGTTTTGTAAGACATTAGTGCTATGTATTTAGGAGGGATTATTGAAATATGTGCTCTGTGAAAGATTTCCCTCTCTTTCCATTACCTGTTGCAGCAAGTATTTTTCGTCCTTCCAGAAAGGCCAGTCTGTTCACAATATAAATCCCTGAGTCTTTTTCACTGGAATTTGCTGTTGGTTGTTTAGTACTGGGAGTACTAAGTAAAGTGCTATCTGTGATGAAGCACAATGACAGTTTAAGCTCTATTCATCTTCACAACCTCCATAGTGTCCAAAAGTTAAAACAACAATTCAGCCAGAAACTAAATACACAATTTTATTTATACATAATTGTCCCATCAGCCTGGGGCATTACATGTCCCCATCAGCAGATACCCCCTTCCCCTGAGTTCTGAATAGCCATTTCCAATAACTTTTTTATTATTTGTACAAAAGACATCTACTCTCTATTTGTACAAAATTGTGTCTGTTTGCATTGTACTGCCTACATATACTATATGCTCCTTCTGGAGGGCAAATCTGAACAAAAGATTAATAACTGCCACAACTCTTTTCTTTCTCCAATGCATATTGCAGGTCATTTTGACCATTTTGTCCCTGTATTTATAGATAAGTATTCTTTTTCAATAATAATGCATTTCAGCAGGAATGTGTGTCGCTGGATGCTGCTGTTCATATTACATCAAAGGGCAGTGTAACACACTCAGATGTACCGTCCTCCATATACATGAGCTCACAAATGCCCATGATAGTCAGTTGTCACTGTGATTGACAGCGGAGAAGGACCATTTTTCCATTTTGGTCTCCTGGCCTCATCAGGATTTGAACTCACAATCACTGAACAATAGGGTGATCACTTTTCTGTTGCACCTCTTGAGAGACTGAAAATGAAATTTTATGATTGACAGGTTCATTCACATCCTACATTGTAGATGGATGCCAAACATGACTGATTGGCGACGTTCAAGGTGAAGCGTGTCCATTTCCTTTTTTACCAAACTACTAATTCGGCAAAAAGCAGAATTACCTAAGAGGTGCGTTATATAACATCCATTTATTTATTCATTGTTATTAACCACTTTTTCCTAGTGAGGAACACTATACTCAAGGAGGGAATACACTAATCCATCACAGGGCACGATGCTACCTGCTACACAATTATAAAACAATTGTTTCTATTTATGTTTATGGTTTAAAAAAAAAGTCTCACCTGAGTTGAAGTCTTGGTGTTGTGTGTTTTTGTATAGTTTGCATATGGCATTTTCAGTGCTGTTGTTCCAGACTATAATCTCACCATTACTACCACCTTCACAAAACACGATAAAAAATAAATCATAAATTCAACATATATTGTCAAAGCATAAAAAAGTTAAAAAGAGAAAAGTTAAAACAATAAATGTTGAAATAGCATGGCTGTTGGTTAAGTGCTGATGAGACGGTCTGTTCTGGATGTTCATTATTTATCCACCCAGCAGCCATGTTTATTCAACACTTCCTAACAACTTCCACTCTTATTTATCATCACTCTGATGCAGACTTTATATTCAAATCAGTAAGATTTAACAAATACTTTCCCATAAAGTAAATTGAGTAAAAAAGCATCCAAAAACATGGGTGCTGTAGCAAGAGCTATTTTACTTCATTGATTACTAACACAACCAGTACAACATTGTCAAATTATCAAATTATTATTAGCAATATCACGTTACTCACTGAGTGACTCATTATCTCCTAAAGACTGTCTAACCCTACATTCACACCAAATGCGGCAAGAGCGTCAAAATGACCGAAGGTCATTGATTTTCTATGTGAGCCAGCGCCCCTTGGCGGCAAGATGATAGGCAGTGCGTCTTGGGTGGTGGGGATGTCAGAATAAAGTTGAAGTTCAGGCAACTTTCTGGTAATGAGCTATTATACGGTATGACACGGCAACCAATCAGAATTTAGAAGTGCTCCATTCTAAAGAATCCTAGAGAACACAATCGTGTAAATTTTGGTTCCGTTCAAACCATACCCAAGCAGCCTACCATGGAGGAGAAATTGATATTTGTGATGGCGGCTTTCCCATTATTTATGATGTGTTGAATTTTGATGCTCTCGCCATGTTTGGTGTGAATGTAGGGTAATTAAAAATATCTCCAAAGGCTGTCTAATCAGAAAAACATGACCTCCTAAAGACTGTCTAATTAAAAAATTACCTCCTAAAGACAATGTAATTAATTTTTAAAAAATGACCTTCTAAAGACTGTCTAATTAACAAATTACATCCTAAAGACAATGTAATTAATTAAAAAAACAACCTCCTAAAGACTGTCTAAAAAATGACTTCCTAAAGACAATAATGTAATTAATTTTCTTTTTAAACATGAAGTCCTAAAGACTAATTCAAAAGAAGTGGTGCTATTAGGAGCTGCCAACAATGAACTCCTTGTCCTGAGATGTTATGGCATTTAAACAGTATCTTTAATAGAAAGTGCGAGGGGCAGCCAACTTGAGCATGCTGAATAGGATCAGTGAGAATGGTCATTAAAAATGACTGCAAGGTACTGTGAATTGTATCTTGACTCCTGAGCAAAATATAGACCATGGCAAGCAAGGGGAAAGGAGGCACACATGTATCAGTGTTCACAGAACTGAAGTGCTTTCATGCATGCCAATTTTTCTACAGGCCCACTTCATTGCTCTGGAATCCCTTTGTGTCCTCGCACATTATCTTTAACTCATTTTTAATGATCATACTCACTGATACTGTGCCACCCTCGCAGTCTATTAAAGATAATGTTGAAGCACCCTGCTCTTTTCTATCAGGCTACTGGCAATGTAGGAAGATGTACATATGTCACATAGTATCACCTGGTATTGGATGTTGTTATCATAGCTTTTTTTATGAGTACAAGTGTATCAGACTGAGTATTGATGCATCAGTATTGATGCATCCTTAAAATCTCCTTGACCTCACAAAGATGAAAGACTGGGTAATTTTAAAAAAAGACCTCCCATTAAAGACTGTCCCATTCTGAAGACTGCTGCCCTCTGAAGATCCTTATTTATGTATGATCCCATAATGTAGATAATCCAGAAAAAAAATAGCTGCCATTATTAAATACATTTGGGGATACATCCTCAGGAAAGCTGAGAGTGAATAACCACGTTACATTCATAGCACACTAAAATATGAGGACACTGAAGGGAGTCCCAAACGCATGCTAAGTTTCCTTTTCAGGCTAAAATGCTGCCAATGACACATGGACCTTGGAAGCTGCTTGAAACCACTAAAGGAGCTGCCTCCAGAACCGAACACAGTGAGCATCTGCTAAACTAATAAATATAAATATTAGAACCAGAGAATTAGAGGGCATGAGAAGGAGGAGAATACCAGTGACTAAGGTCTGAGGTGGGTGAAATGCTGCACACAAAATGTCCTCGCGATGCTGAACACCACCTTTCCACTCTGAAGGCTGTACAAGGAAGCAAGAGAACGAGTTCATCCTGAACACAGTGATCACCCTGCACAGAAAGACAGACAGAGATTAGAATGAAGTGCTGTGAAATAGATGAGATATGACTGCAGAAGATTAGAAGTTCATCTCTAAATGTCAGAGCTAGTTTGTGTTTGGAAGATGGAAGAAAACAGGATGGCCACAAATGTGCACGCACGCACGCACACGCACACACACACACACAGTCTGAAGTCTGACCACTTTTTGGGTGCTTTGCAAAGGACGAATGAAAAGAAACATGATAGCAAGAGACTAGAAATGAGCCTTATAACAATATAGAATACTTCTATTCATATTTAAAAAGAATACTAAAATACATGAAGTACAATGAATATGATATATACTAAAGTTTAATACTTCATATAGTGCCCATGTACTACCTTTCTATTTGCTTCAGATTAAAATTAGTACAAAAGTATCATTAGAAGTAGAGTACTTTGTACATATTAATAATTCATTAGCCACATGTACGTATACTGATTGTGCTTTACTTGTTTGGGGTGGAATTCTTTTTTCATTTGGTTCATTTTGAAAGATGTAATCACTCAACCCATACTGTGTGCAACAAATAACCCTGGTCTGCTTTTTAAAAAAATCAGGCATTTCATGCAAGTATTACCTAAGAGAATGATGCAGTCACAGTGAAATGTAGCATACAAGTTTTTTTTGTTAATATCAAAAAATAAAAGGAGCCTACTATATTCATCCAGAATAACCTGCACTTCATTCTACACTTATAAAAACAAAGATGCCTGAAAAGACTCTTTAGAGTAATTCTTTAGAAAACTTTTTTGGTTCCCTAAACAACCTTATAGTCCATTAATCTTTCGCCATTATTTATGGCTGTCAAGACAAATGGAATAATCATTTCCCACCACAAAGATCATTTCACATAATTGAACTCATGAGCTCATAATTGAACTCATTTCCTGATATATGCATATGGTTTTCAGTTTACCTTTGTGAAGCCTTTCCAACAGAGATGCAGTTAGTTTCTGGCCCACTAATTTGATTGGACAAGCAGCATTCCAAGAGTGCTGATATTTAGTATAACAGCACTGGTACATTTCACTGTTTGCATCATTCTGCTTTTAATTGTAATTCTAGCAATAGTTTGTTACATTATTATACTCATTACATTCAGAATTATTATACTCACTACAGGCTGTCAGTCTGTATATTATATGGCAACATGTAATGCTCTATCGAGCTGTGGTTTTATTTTTATTGACAGAGCAGAAAATAAGCAAAATATTTGGCCATATTGTGTCTGAAATGTCAATTACTTGATATTAAATTCTTGTTTATAGAACTGTTGTATAAAAGCAATATTACACTCGCAATTGTTCTGTTTTATTGAATATCAGCACAGCTGTGATTACATGCAGTACTCAGCCTGCAGCCTTGTGCCTATAGCTGAATCACAGCCATACTGATTTTCAGTATAACAGCACTGATTTTTGAAGAAGCGAGTGATGGTTAATTTTCTGTTAATCAACATTTCACTTGTTACAGTCTTGTTCAACTAGTCTTTGGATTGCCCTCTTGTTTTTATGATTAATGTGATTTCTATGTTTGGCCATTCCCTGCTTAACAACTTAGATTTTGGAGTGAGTCTTGATAAACTCTTCAACCGAGTCTGGTTTGTGAGATGCACATTTTAGTTGTTTGTGGCAGCAAGAAAAATGGTTAGATCCATTAATCAAAAAATTTGTTTTGGAAAACAGTTAAAGATCCATCAATCAAGGTTCACTATGAACACAAAGAATGATTTAATACTTTATGAGAATCAATTGGAAATGTTCATGGAAGCATACAATGGCAAATTCAAAACCAAATAACCTCCACAAATAACATGTAAATAATTTGGTGCACTGATAATTATTGCAATTCGAAACCAACTGATCCAAATGAGGGTTGCACGGTGGTTCAAGCCTCATGGCCGACTGTGTGGGTTTCCTCTGGGTGCTCCGGTTTCCATCGACAGTCCAAAGACATGAGGATTAGGTCACCTGTCTATTCTAAATTGCTCATAAGTGTGAACGTGAATGGTTGTTCATCTCTGTGTTAGCCCTGCAATAGTTTGACACCTGCCCAGGGTCTACCCCAACTCTCACCCGAAGTCAGCTGGGATTGGCTCCAGCTTCCCCTGTGACCCTGACAGATAAGTGGTATAGATTATGGATGGATGGATGATCCTAATGAAAAAAATACCAAACATTGCACTATGGACTTTTGTGAAAACAACATAAACTATATATTAACTTAAAAATACATTTTAACAAGAGTGTAGCTGTTTAGCTCCATCACACAATGGCTATAAATCTGGGAGGGTAAGCATGCTTTCTTTTAAAAGTTACTGAGTTCAGTCTTTCCCTCTATCCTTACTAGGATTCAAACTTGTGAGCCTCCAATGCATCAGCCACAGGCCAAATGTCACTGTTATTCTGCTCAGGAGGTCTTAAACTATTTTTCTGAAAGTTTTACTCACTTGTTATTTAATGAGTCAAGTCAGGCCACCTTTATATATAGCACATATAAAGACAAGTGTGGGCTGAACTTTGTGGGCTGAAAGAATTCACAAAAGATTTTCCATGCTTAGCGGTTTCCAGTGCTTTTGAAATTGCCTCTTCGCTTTTTGTCCGTAACCGTGACTAAATATCATTCTGTAAATTCATTTAATTTTACTTGACAGTGTAGATATTAGCATACTTCATACTTGTAGTAAATGATAAAAAGTTAAAAATGTTGTCTTATTCAATCTCTCTCTACATCTCGATCTCTCACCTGTCCCAGCCAAGCACTAACACTGTCCTCTTCAGCACCAGTATCTGTGAGATTTCCACTGCCTGGTCTCGGCATGCAGTCAGTCTGTGGTGACAGTGTCCATTGAAATCCCATACCTTCACATACATAAATACAGGGACATAACAGTATATTAGCTTGATGTACACACATAAAGCTAGATATCAGTGTTGTCCATACAGTGAGTTCACCAACAACCACAAAAGAACATACACATGTAAACGTAATACATGTAAACACATTCTTTTCAAAAAGAAAAAAAAAACCTTCTCTGGACAATTTCCAGATTACACTTTTTATATGTTTATATGTGAAAAGAAAAATAAAGTATACCCTTGTTCAGTTGACTTCTACTCTAATTCTATCTTTTATATATATACAGCTCTGGAAAAAATTAAGAGACCACTTCAATTTTTTCTTAAAT
>JAOTRR010000034.1:9104064-9117483 GCA_028570945.1 Gogo arcuatus
GGATGGCAGCATGCTGCTCCAAAACCTGTATATATCATTCAGCATTAATGGTGCCATCCCAGATGTGCAGGCTACTCATGCTATGCACATTAATGCACCCCCATACCATCACAGATGCTGGCTTATGAACTGTGCGGGGATAACAAGGATGGACCCTCTCCTCTTTAGCCTGGAGTATGCGGTCTCAATGATTTCCAAAAAGAATTCAAAATTTCGAATCATCACACCACAGGACAGTTTTCCACTTCGCCTCAATCCATCGTAAAAGGCGGTGGTATTTCTGGATATTGTTTATATATGGTTTTAACTTGCATTTGTGGATGCAGCGATGAAATGTATTCATAGACAGTGGTTTTCAGAAGTGTTTCTGAGCTCATGCAGTGATTTCCACTACAGAATTGTGTCCATTATTCCTAAATTGTTGCAGTCTTTGGCCACGCAGTCTTTCACAGAGTGGTGAACCCCTCCTCATCTGTACTTCTGAGAGACTCAGCCTCTCTGGGATGCTCTTTTTATACCGAATCATTTTACTGAGCTGTTGCCAATTAACCTAATTAGATTTTTTTTTAGCATTACACAACTTTTCCAGTCTTTTGTTGCCCCTGTCCCAACTTTTTTTGAAACATGTTGCTGGCACTAAATTCAAAATGAGCATATATTTTTCAAAAAACAATAAAATTTCTCAGTTTCAACATTTAATATGTTGTCTTTGTACTATTTTCAATGAAATATAGAGTTTCCATGATTCACAAATAATCACATTCTGTTTTTATTTACAGTTTACACAGCATCCCAACTTTTTTTGGAAATGGAGTTGTAATAGACATTGTCATGAAGCAGCTTTAGCAAAAGAAAAAAAACTCTATGAGACAACATGGGGAAGCCTTGAAAGGAATCATACTCCAATGGGAACCCATCCTATTCCCAGTAACACCAGATAACAGGATTATAAATCATTACAGTATAAAGTTGTAAGAGTGTAAAATATTCTTGTGTGACTATACACTGAACAGGGCTGAATCTCAACTCTTGGGACATGTAAACATTTGGGCATACAAATCTTTAAGGTAACAAGGTCACAGAAGCTTTGTTTGTTAGCTAGCATCCAACTCGCTAGTTAGCTAAATTTATGATAAGGGACAATTGCCCTATGACTGACTACCATCCCATCCAGTGTGTATCCAAAAAATTAAAAAATGCAGCTGAAGGTGAAAGTTAAAGTACATCACAGTAGGTTGGTTATATTAAATAGATCATGGTAAGTTGTGATTTTATTCTGTTTCTGTGCTTTGTAAAATGGACAAAGACACTACAAACATAAGGGGAACAAAACACTATTTTAAAAGTCAATAACGTAAGGGTTAACTGGTTAGCTAGGTTATCAAGTTAGTTAAGTGTAACTCAAAGTAGTGCACAATACCCTATATTGTGCAGCAGTTAAATGGAAATACCAATAAATGTATGCGGCCATGCTGCCTCGTTAGACAATTTGCATGACCAAATATTAAACAGGAACATTCATAGAGCTGCCTGCCTAGGCCATAGTCTATATTTTGAGAAATTAACATATCTATTTTAATCTGCTGATAAGCTGAATCACTAAACTCTGCAGAAGTTGCCTTAGTGTTGTTGAATAGGATGACTAAGGAAGAAGAACTGGAAGATCACTATGTTTTAACTCATGTACTTCCAGTGTGCACTTGCCATGTTTGGTTCAAACAGTAAGTTCACACATCACTACATCAAACACACACTTCAATTTGACACCAACTGACTCACCAGCTTCTATTTTATCTCTTTTACCAGGATAAATTTGAAAAGAAAGTGGACTACAGGAAACAAAGGCAAAGAGAAATCCCACTTGGGGGATCAAAAACCAGGCACTTCATACTCGAGAGGTCACAGATGCATTATGGTTAAGAGACAGATGCCTGTAGCGACGGCCAGGCATGAAGGCCAGTTCACAACAAAACGAGTTGTTTCAAACTCTCTCTCTCCCTCACACACACAGACACACACAGTGTGTCTAATCCCACAATGACACTTCAAAAGGATCTAGCCTTCAGCGGGGGAAATGAACCACACAGCAATGTTCAATTAACAAGTCCTTTTCATGTTTTCTTCTGTTCTCTTGTGTTTGTTGTTCTTGTTTACTTCAGCTCTGATTCTCTCTGTCAATACATCTGTGCACACAGAGTGCTATGGTGTCAACACTATAACACACAGGCCTATCAGCCTATAAGGTCCCATGTGGAATAAATTGCTAATGGTGTGAGTATAGGACAGGAGTGGAGATGTGGGTACAGATAAGGAGCACGGGTGGAAAAAGGACTAAGGAATTATACTAAGTGAAAATATAGATTATGTGCCAAAATCTTACTCAATTAATAGCGTATCTATTATGCTAATCTTAATCTAATTATATATCTAACAGAAATGTAGTCAAGTGAAAGTAAAAAACAGCTACTTTTAAAACATAATACTTTTAATTTTTAAAAAGTACAAAGTAAATGTTTTTAGCTGATGAAACATCAGGAAAATAATCATAAAACTGATGATTTTCATGTTAAAGAAACTTCACACTTTTGTTTGAAAACCACTCAAAATCAAAAAATGTTGCTGGTCATACTGTATGTATGAGTAATACTATGTACTTTGCTAATGAATGAATCACAAGTAAAATACAATATAAATAAGGAATATTCACCATGTACTAGAATTTGACCTGCTGCTTAGCCCATTTATGCTAGCAAATGGAAGCACTGCTAGTCTAACCTTGCATTAGCAAATAAAACAGACTTGCTTCATTAAATGTACTGAGTTCAAGTTATATAGTCAGTTTCCAATTAAAAGAGTTCATTCCTTCTAGGGACCCAAGCTTTTTTACGTCTTTGCTCTAGCATGTCTTTACTTCAGCATATTTTACTGAGGTAGGGCCAGGGGAGTACATCAAGCTTGACACTGCAGTTTTGTGGCTTATCTATCTTCAAAAGCACATGGCATGCTATAGCATTAACTACATTGTGTAGCTTGAAAAGGCCAGCTTAGATGATAAATTTAAGTTTATTAATTGTGTAGTTGTATTTCTTATTAGTGTATAATTTATTCTTTTTTGGAGATGTGGAGCATTTATTCCCACTCTATAGTAGATCTCCTCTCTCCTGGATTCCATGAGAAGAATTGGTACATTGTTAAAGATGGTAGACTTCCACCATTTCTGGGTGACAGACTAAAGGAGGTAGGATCAAGGAACCAAGGAGGAATCAACTAGAGTTTTGGGAAGCACCCTATGTTTAAGTAAATACTGTGTTTACTTGCTTATCCCAGTATGCAAGTTCTAAACCTAGTTTATTGCTGCCTGTCTCCGCTTCCTCTGTTGGACCTTCTGTCTGTTTATTTGGATTACTCTCTGGTTTTTCCTTTGGCTTTATTATGTCTTGTCCACTCACGTTCTGACCATTGCCTCATCACTTTGATTGTTGGTTCATGTTATCTGACTATGCCAGGATTTTTTTTAAGAAATTGCGTCTGAACATGGATCCTCACTCTTCTCCTGTTAATGGAGGACATGCAAATACATACAAGAGTACAAGATAGACAAGGTGAGGACAGATGTGGACACATGAGGCAAAATGTGATACTGGTACTGGATAGATGTGGCAATTCAGAAAAGGACAAGAAAGTACAATAGTGGATGTCTCTACAGGACCAAGTGGGTGGTATGGTGCAGCCAGGAGTGTTGCTTTCTCGTAATTCCGGGGTCTCTGTTTCAATCCTGGGCTTGGCTTCTGCTTTTCAGCTAATTCAACCAATGTTCAAGTGGGTTTCCTCTGGAGTCTCTGATTTCTGGTTTCCTCCCACTTCCCAAACCATTCAGGTAGGTGAACTCGTGACACTAAATTGCTCCTGGGTGTGAGTGTGTGTGTGTAAATGAATGTACAGAGAGGACAGGCATGTACAGGAGAGTACAGGAGCAGGTACAGGTCTCTAATGATGAAGTCAGTTACACACAGGGAAGGACAAATGAGGACAGGTGTGTACAGGTGTGTATTCATCTCTTTATGGGGATAGCATCCTGTTCACACAACAACCTGTTGGGAAATAAAGATATTGGGCCTCATTCATCAATCTTTGAACAAAGCTGTGTATAAATATTTTCACAGGCCAAACCAAATTAAAGGTTTAATGCCACATTTACAAAAGTTTAAGTAATGCCAATTTTCTTCATACCCAATGCACATATATTTATACATACGAATCACAACTAAGTTATCAAGCTCTGTGGCAGCGGGGGCGTGGTCGAGCGCCGCTGTGTGAATGGAGGGCGGAGTCGGGGAAGGTGAGTGGCAAATGGATCACACCTGAGGGTAATTAATGTGCTGTGTCTGTGTGTGTTGTTGCAGTGACAGGAGCAGATAAAAGAGGCAGAGAGGAGAGAAGAAGAGTTTGCTGCCTGAGAGCTAATGTGTCTGTGTGTTTGTATGCTTGTTAAAAGTGCCCCATCCGCTGAAAAGCGTGTTTTTTTGTGTCTGTAATAAAAGTGTTATCCCGACCCAAACCCGCCTGCCCTCATGTTTCAGCATCCGCCCAATCACGGGACTGTTACAAGCTCATTCATGGCACAGCTGATTTATATTAAGTGACTCCCACAAAAAAAAAACTACATAAAATGCAAACCTCACACAGAGCTGAAAACAACAAAATTATGGTAAAAGAGCGCCTCATAAGCACAGTATGTGCTACTTCTAATAATGACACAGTTTAACCACTATAGCACGTTTCACATGATTTTCATTAAATTTGTGCGTGCAATTGAGGTAAATACACAGAAAAAATATTTGCAGGTTTGAAGGTAGGAATTTGAGCTCAATATGAGCAGCATATTTGACATATCAAAAAAAAAGAGAAATGTCTCTATCTGGAAATTTCAAGGTCATTCTGTATATGTGGTAAAGGAATTAATGCATTGACTGGTCTTACATAAGTCTTTCCTTTGATAGACACTTCTGCAGTTTGGATACATCCATCCTTACTGGGTCTGAGACTCGTTATCTTGCCAATTGGCCAAAAGGCTCAAGGAAGCTGGCAGTCCATTACCATTATCACTGTGGAAGGAATTAAGTTAGGAGTGTCCAGCTGCCATTTCTCCTGGGTTTGAAGGGTAGGAAGGTAGTTTTTTATAAAACTTGACCAGAAATGGTCAACAGGAACCTGACTATGATGCCATCATGTGTTGGAAAGTAGTTCACAATGAGCATACATGACAGGGCAATGCTGCTTTCTGCTGCCCCGTAAGGAGAAGATTTGGGCTGACACAATCAGGATCAGCCAATTATGAAGACACATTTCCAAGGGGCTTAGAGTTGAGGATCTCTTCAACCTCCACCAGAACAGTTATCAGAACTTCTTCAATCACAGCCTGACTTGCTAGGGTCACTCTAAAGGCAGTTTTCACAGGTCTGACCTCTCTCTCCCAGGACCCTCCAAAATGTGGAGCATGTGGAGGATTGTATCTAAACTTGACTTTATGTTTCCCAAGTAACTCCTGCAGAACTGGGCTGAGGTCAGAGAAGGCTTCTTCTAGTTCTTTAGCTCCTCCTATGAAGCTGGTTCCCTGATCAGATATGACTTCAAAGGGGCAGCCACGGTGAGCTACAAAACGGCGGAAAGAGAGGAGGAAGCTGTCAGCATCCAGCCTTGAGACGATGTCTAAGTGGACACAGCGAGTGGTACGGCATTTAAAAAGGATACCACACCTATTTTTCGGTATGTCGGCCCACCAGAAGGGTGGCTTATATAATCAAAAACAACAAGAATGTAAGTCTGACATCCTAGGAATAACAGGTTTTCCCTTCCATTTCCTGCATTCAGTGCACATATATTGGTGGTTATGCACAGCTTGTCTGCCATGTAAGATCCAATATTGGCTGTGTAGGCTAGCAAACACTCACTCTGGTCCTGGATGAAGATTTGTCCAATCAAAGTATTTAATCAGAAGTGCTGTAACATAGTGTTTTGGGTCCAAAACAATTGGGTGTACTTCTGTCTGGTCCAGGTCTTGACCTTGATGAAGTCTTCAACCCACTCGGATGACTTGAGCTATGGGGTCAAGCTATGGGGGTTAGAGTGACCAGTCTGCTGGATCTTGGGATAGATTTGTCAGCCTTTAATAAAGGGTATTCCTCCGGGAAGGACTCACATTGGGCTCTTTGCATGAGGAGGAGTTCAATCCAGGATCTCTCAGGAGCACTGACATAGGAGACCTGAGATGCATGTATAGAGTGTGAGGTAGAAATAACCAACTCATCCCATGATTAATAGTACTTGTTGTTTCGAATTTGGTGGTCAACATTTACTTGAGCGACACCACAGAACACAGGCTTGCATAATTCATTATTTGCCTCATGTAAAGGATTGGGGGGAAACTTTGGCCAGTGGTCAGGAGGCAAACGCAAAAAAGGGGGACCCTGATTCCATTGATTAAGACTGCCAATTGCACTAAGGTTCATTCCTCAGGTTATACCATCTGCCAGGTTACTTGCAGAATCAACATATCTCCAGTCGCAAGGAACACTATTGTCCAAAATCTCCATGACTATTTGCCACAAACACCTTATACTGGCAGTTTTCTGAATGGAGCCAGGCTAGGACAGTGGTGGAGTCTGAACCCAAAACAGTCTGGTAAATAGGTAGAGACAGTTCAGTCTGCAGAAACTTTGTGTCACTCTGTCTGGGGTGCAATTAGCAAAGTTCAAGTTGTGAAATAGTAAGATGGCATTTAGGTGAAACCTGTGACCTTGCCATCATGAAGGTGATGTGTACCTGCCCCTGACCACTCTTCATCCTCATGTAGGCAACTGACCCATAAGCCTTTTCTGAGGCATCACAGAAAATGTGCAGCTCCCTCAGAGTTATGCAGTCACTTATCTGGGGATTGTAACATTGTGGAATCTTGATGGTTGACAGGTTAGGCAGCTCATCCTCCCAAGACATCCAAGCAGTTTTAAATTCTGCAGGGGGTGCTGGGTCATCTCATTCCCTCTCTTTCCACCATAGCTGTTGTAGCAAGATCTTGGCCCTGGTAGTATAGGGTATACTGAAGCCAAGGGGATCATACTGGCTTGCTAGGACTCTATAAACATTCCGAAGGGTTAACTGCTGGTATAGCACAGGCATGTGTTTGTAACCCAGTGTGTCAGATGCAAAGTGCCATGTTAAGCCTAATGTTCCCTCCTGATGGTCAGCATGGTCATGACTAAGCCAATGTTCAGTACTCTCAGACCAGGCTTCAGGCAGTAGGTGTTGGATGACCAATAGAGAGTTGCTGGTCCACTGGCAAATATCGAAGCCACCTTGTGCAAGCACAGATCTCAGGTGGTCAAGGACAGTACTTGCCTCTTCTTCAGAGGACAGATTCTGGGCTAAGAATGACATGCTCTACTGGACACAAGAGATGAGGATAATCAGATCCAATGAGCAGTGTAGGCTGTACTCTATCAAAGGCTTGTATGGGTACCCCTTGTAGATGTTTAAAGCGCTGTATAATCCAACTTGGATAAGTCTGATCAGAAAGGCGCAAATTTTCAGAAGTAAAGGCCCTTTTGATAGCGAACTTCTTGTGTGGGACTGAAGCTGAGGCAACATTGAAGGCTACAGCTTGGCCCTTAAAGTTCTCAGTATCCTCACAGTCAGTTCTTAAAATGAGGGATTCTGAAGCCCCATCAAGTCTGAGCGATTCAGCAGCATCAGTTAATAGCATTGTTCTTTCTGATCCATCATGTAGTATAGCATAAGTGTCCAAGGTCTTTTCCCTATAGCTCAGAACTACCTTCACCACCTCAGTTCAGTTCAGTTTTATTTGTCATATGTATGTTAACACAGGGTCAACATTACAATGAAATGTGTTGGACGAGAACAAAAACAAGTCTCTCAGCATTGGCGAAATAAAAATTAAATACAAATTAAATAAGAATTAAAGGTAAAAAATATGAAAATAGGAGTGCTCTTTTAAAGTGCTCCTGACCTTTAGCAGCACTATAGTACTGCAATTAGACCTAATTAAATAGGACACGCCTGGATTGGTCTTTGTTTGATTGGCTTCATGCAGGACTCCTAGATGTTTTCCACCACATTTGAGTTTCTTCAGGTCACACTAAGAGGCCCCATGATCTTGACCACACTTCCAGCATCGTGCTTTGTCAGTAAGCCATCTCCGGATCTCATCCAAGGACAGCAGGCAGAAGTCTGGACTCACACTCAGATGGTGGTCTCTAGCAGTGCAGAATGGACAATTATATCTCTGGCCTTGAGAACTCACACTGGAGTTATGAACATCACTCACAGCTGTGGGTAGTTTCTTCTGGGACTGACTTGTTCCATCTAGAATGGTAGCCATGGGGAACTCAGATTTAACTTATCTTCTCTCTTTCTTATATGGTTCTCATTTTCCCTACTGACTTACCTGTGTGGCCACTATCTGGCACTCAACTTCCTGCTCAAGCCATTCTACAAAGTCAACCAGGTTGTAAGAGGCTCCTGGCTGCATAGAACGAGCATACCTAGCATAGTTTGCCACATGGTCAAAAGTAAGCTTGCCAAGGAGTTGTTGAACATGTGAAGCACAGGCCAACTTTGCATCCCTCTCTCTGTCCTCCAGAGATTGGAGCATTCCCACAAGAGCTTGAAGTCTTAAAGCACAGCCACTGATGTTCTTTGCATCACCAGAATGAACAGGAGGAAGACTCAGGATTGTACTGATTTCCTTTAAAACTAATTGATGGGGCTGGCCATATCTCTGCTGTAGGGCAGCTAAAGCACGGGTATATGGATGGGGGCTGGCGAGTGTAAGCAAGAGCTAGACAGTGAGCAGACTCCAGCTTCAGGTGATCCAGCAGGATATGATATTTATACATATAAATATATATATACTGATTAATATATCAGTAGCCTCCTGAGGAAGCAGATTGAAGAGAGCCATTTTCAGCATGGCAAACTCTAGAGTGTCATCATGTACAAAGTTAGGAAAAGAGGGTGCTTCAATCTGAGATGATGTAACCCATGGAGCCACAAAAGCAGGAGAATGACATGAAGCCTGAGGCTGCAAGTAGGCATGGGTCTGCGGTTGAGGATAAGGATAACCCACAACTCCAGAGTGCCCATGAGAGGGATAAGCAGCCAGCGCACCACCTTGTGGCTGCTGAGAAGGTAAGTTAGTAACTGGAGGAGGCACAGCAGCAACTGCAGCAGGGACTGGATTTTGCACAGATACTATGGTGGGGTCACTAAGCAAAATAATCTGAGCAGGCTGTGAGCTCTGTGTCCTATCTAAGGGCTGGTTCTCTGGGTTCAGCATGGAGGAAGGAGGGGGTAGTAAAGCTGATAGGCAGCTAAGAAGAGGGGGTGAATAAGTGAGTGTAATTATCTGCTTGTCCAGATGATTGGGAATTACATTCATTTAAACAGGCACGTAACTCTTGGACTAAAGGAATATCTTGCCAACCTGGTGCTGAATTCACAGATGGTGGACAAGAGGTAGATGAAATGTAGTAAGGAGATCTCTGTTGACAGCAATCCATTCTCTCCTCCAATGCTTGAACGTTATGTCCTAAATTAAGGATTAATACTTTTATTTACTAGGAACAGAGTTGTGTTGGGCAAGTGGAGGTTTGTATGAACCCTGTGTTGGAGACATTTCTCCAGGATCCTGATTTGGAACAGCACTTCCAGGGACAGAGCCAGGTAGCTGGGGTGTGAATGCTTGCCTCTCAGGTTGAGTGTATTCTGCTGCTCAAGCTTCTTGATAAGTGTGTGAGGTCAAAGAAGCATTTGCATTAGTTTGTGAACCATAATTAAATCCCACATATTGTGTCTGGTAATCCTGTAAGCGTGCAGGTGGCTAAGGGCATCTTGATGATCTGGGAGTTGGGGCTTTATCCATTATATCTGTCAAATCTGGCTCAAAGGACCATGAAAAATATTTGCAGGTTTGAAGGTAGGAAATTGTGCTGATTCTATGGCTGTGACACATGTATTGGTGTGTGGATCAGACACACAGACCCAGACAGGAATAAGGTTATTGCAGTTTACTGGTGGTTTGAAGAGCAATAGCAAAATGAACAGGCTGGATTATGCAGCAGATGGTAGTTTATCTATGTATGGGTTTGCATAGGAGTGTGGTTATCTACAAAAAAAGTAACAAAAAATACAATAGCAATAGATACAATGCAAATACAATATGTAAGTACTGTAAACAATAATAAATTGCTAGCATGCAAACGGTTATTTGAACATTAAATTGAAGGTACATAAGCCTCCAATAAGCATAAATCCACTAATACAATATGTTATTGGAAGAATCACAGTTAACCAGAGAGAACAATGCAGCGCATCCAAATACATATTATTAACAATAACAGGTTAATGATACAAACGGACAAAGTACTACAAATCAGCAATGTCAACACGTAGTATTTGCTATGATAAATGAAAAGGGAAATAAACTTACATTTCATAAATGCACCTACAACATCCAGATAAATACAATTAACAGAAATCAGGAATGGACATCTAGATAAATATAACAGGATTCAGGAATTAACTCGGCTCAAGTAAACAAAGGAACTTGCTGCCATACAAACATTCAAATACAGTCCACACATGTAGAATGCACCAGTAGAAGTATGTGGGACTAGCTGATGTCATTTCCGTAGCTGTCAGGTCTATCCGATGAAGAGATTTTTTCATGTACGCTATTTAAACTCGAGAGTGTGATCCGTAAATAAAATAAAAACTAAAGCCTGTCAGTTATGGTTCACATTAGATAGTCCCCTTATACATAAATTTGCACAAACTCCGGATCTCTCATGGGATACAAATGTATTTCCAAACTAAATTTTCATGAATGCGACATTTATTGTGGTATATTCACAAATATTCCTGTGAACTATTTATGAATAAATTAGTTCCTGTGTAGGCTGATACGTTAGATTCATTGTCGAGACAAGAACCCTGGACCCTCATTTATCAAAGGTGGGTACACATGAATCTGTATGTAGATTGTGTAATCAGTCTTTTCAATACAAAGTGTGGATTATTTCTGAATGTATTCTTTCTTTCATTCATTTAGTCTCAGCAGCCATTTTATCCTTGTCTGACCAGGTTCACGGTTGATCCCGAATCTATCCTGGCAATACAGCGTAAGGTGAGAGAATTCTCCATGAATGAGAAACCAGTCCATAGCAGGGGACTATGCATATACACTTACACACACCTACTGACACCTAAGGGCAATCTAGCATAGCCACAAGTGTGAGGAAACCAGAGAACCCAGAGGAAACCCATATGAACACGGCAAGAACATGCAAAACTCCACATAGATAATAACCTGAGCTCAGGATCAAACCAGGGTCCCTGGAGCTGTAAAGCACCACTCTGCTACAGAGCTCTGAATGTAATTAGTGTTAAACAAATGTATTTTTGCATGTAGATCAAAAAGTGATTTCAGTGGCAATATCCTTTTAGAAATGGTAAGAATAGATTTTCTGTGATCTGAGAAAACAAGAACTTTGATGAAGGAATATTTAGTGTATTACTGTTTTGAAAGAATGATGATTTGATTACCTAGCCAGCAAGGTATACCTTATACTTTTTTGCTTAAGGATAATATAATAATAATTTTTACATTTTTGTATAATTTTGAATGGGAATTTAATCATCTGTTTAGAATACTTGAAATCAATTAACATTGCTAGATAAATTTGAGCATTATTTAGTTTACATCATGTGTTAATTTCAATATTGAACTCTCTGCACCAGAAGAAATATCCATTGGATCCATTTCTGTCTTCTTGAGTATTATGTGTGTCACTCCTGCAGCTGTCCAACTGAAGTCTCCTATGTCTTTATGCATTATACAGCTAGTAGAGCTAGCACACACTCCATTGTTTGTGTTTTCAATGACATGGTAGATTCACACTTTAGCTAGAAACAATGGCAATAGGGACAGTGAAAATAATGTGATGTATATTTTTTTTAGTAAATCAATTAGCCCCTTTATTTTGAATATGGCACTGATGACATCACTACACTCACTTGCAGATAGACATAAAATATGGAAGTAAGATCCAGACCATGGCAGTGAAAAACAAAAATTCTCTCTATTGTGACTAAAACTGGAGGGATATCAAGTGTAAGAAATGCATTTTGAACACAATGTTGATCATTTATGAATTTTCAAAACCAGGTCACTCACAGATATTGATACAACAAAGCCACCTTAAAAGGTAAGCCCTTCTGTATTTCCAGCAATGTGTCTTATTTCTGAGCAATAAACAGTTCCTGAGTTATGAAACTTTGAAGACTAATTGCAAAAATGCTCACAAATGCATTCATCAGGCACAAAGTGTTCAGCTTTATTGCATAAACTTGTTTGTATGATATCTGTAGACACATTTTATGAATCTCAATTGTATTGTGCATGCAAAACTTCTACAGTTTATGCATAAGATATAATTTAAGAACCTTTTCTACCCAATGTTGATGATGGCCAGGTCTCCATACGGGAAATAAGTTAAAACATAACAGGGACACTGTCATTCTGGACAATGTTTGTCTCTGATTGTGTCCTGTAACTGTATGTTTTTGCGACCTTGCATTAGCACTAGCAAGCAAAAGGCTAGGAGGAGTTTTGCATTGTCACAGACAGACAGGACAGACAGACAATGTGGTTCTTACCGCTCCTGACCCAGTGTGTTGCATGTGCACTGTGTGTGATGGTATAACAGCAGCGATGGCGGTTCTGCTGTAAATCATTCCATCTGATATTGATGGCAGCATTTTGTTCCACACCTGAACTTGGCCTCTCGAAAAGAGAGATCACGGCCGACCTAAAACACATCGCACTCACCTCAAACACACACAAAATACACACGCTATAAAACTAACACGTGAGGGCCAAAAGCAGACAACAACATATGTAAACATTTGTACCGTAGGCTTGAAGCTTTTAAAAGATCTTTTTTAAAAGTGAATACAGGTGAGGACAGGTGTGCATATATGAATGAGGACAGGGCACACACAATAAAAGCTGGCATAATACCACTTATAAATCCTGTACTTGTACCAAAAGTAACTTTAATCACCTAAAATATCTAATGATTAGGTGTTAAAGGGTCAAGGGTCAAGGTATTCCTTATCCTGTTTTGTCCACACATGTTCTTACCTCTACTGTCATAAACTACTCCTGACATGTCCACATCCCACGATATTTATCTGTCCTCACCCTCTCCTCAAGTGTAGAAACCTGTCCACACATGTTCTTCCCTGTACTGATAGTCACATCTGTCTTCCAATTGTACTCATCTGTCCTCACACTGTACTTACTTTTCACCTCTGACCCCCCCCCCCCCAAAGTACCCCCCC
>JAOTRR010000034.1:9118773-9130652 GCA_028570945.1 Gogo arcuatus
ACTTCTGTGTCTTCCCCAGTTGTTACCTATCTTGTGTACTTACCTGATCACACCTGTACCCCTCTGTAGACACCTGTATCATGTTCCTTTTTGAATGGAATATATGGAATTTAAACAAATGGTGTGTGAATAGGATATTCAGATTAATTTCATTCATGTGTGAGGATTTATGACACAGCAAAATCTGAATAAAATTGGTTATTCATTTTAGATAACTGATTAAATATGTTTGGAATGTAGTGGTTCAAGACCAAAGACAATAGTTAAGAATAAATACGTTTGTCTAGGGTAACCTATTGTGATTGCTTCCAGGTTTACATTACAACATGAGTCTGATGAAGGTTGATTCCAGACTGAGCTTACATATTTTGGCCTGATTCTTGTTAGAGGGATATTGGTTTAAGAAAATGATAGACACCTGTCAGCTAATTTGAAAAAAGTCCTTTAATCTCTTTACAACTCTTTATAACTTACAACTATGTCATTATAAAATCCAATCTATGTTCTCTTCCTCTCAGTATGAATAATACTGATGAAAACAGAGCCCCATGTAGCCTTTTCCATGCTCAGGTCTTCCCTCATAACAGGTTTGTGCACACAGGCAGAGTAGAAATAAGAGATTAAAGGACAATAAACAGCAATAAAGCCAAGCACATAAAGCTTCCTGTTGGAAAAATAATTTCAAAGCTCACCTGTCCTGCTACATCTCCGAAGCTGAGCACAGCATGTTCAGGTCTCTCAGGATGATACCAATAATGGAGGCAGATGGGAGTGTGATGCAGGCTGTGAATTTTATACTGACAGCTGAACTCTTGCTTAGAGAGCAGATCATAAAAGCATATCTCCTTACTGGTGAAGGAAACAGCGAGCTAATGGAGGGATGGGAAGATGGGACAGATAGACAAAATTACATATTTCATATACACACAAAATAACTCTTACTGATATGCAGAAAGGAAAGAGAGGCAACAGGAAGATTTTATTGACATAACACATTGAACTAAGAACTGTACAAATTTTATATAACAGAAACCACATCCACTTAATAATTACACTCAAATTTAATGGAAAGTATACTAAAATTGTTTCAATCTAGATTTTAAAATAATTACATTTGGATTTAATCATAGAAAAAAAAGAAGAAGAAGCACTTCTAATATTAATTGGCAAAATGCAGGCTATCAAAGTCCATGCACAGCAGAAAACAAAGCACAGTCTTCCAGAAACTTTAAGAAAAATATGTGATGTATAAGCCTTTACTTTTTCACATACACATTAAAGTACAATGAAATTATTTTCCCAGCTTGTTAGGAAGTTGGGATCAGAGCACAGGGTCAACCAGAGAGCAGATAAGGTAGAACAGCACCCCTGGAGCAGATAGGGTTAAGGGCATTGCTTAAAGGCCCAGCAATGGCAGCTTGGTGGTGCTGGAGCTTGAACCCCCAACCTTTTGATCACCTGGAGAATTAATCACTGAACCACCATATGTAGAGTTAATAAGCAGAGCTGCTGTTAATCAGAAAAGGATTCTTCATTTTCTATTTATCTTGTGCACACCGGGCATAGAAGAAGCAAAAGCACTGCATCTCTTAAACTTTCATAATAGCAAATGCATCAGAACAAGTTTCTCACTACTAAAGCAAAAGAAGTCACTTTATATATGAAACTGGAATGTTAATATGTATATGTACATTAAGTAGGACTGGTCTATTAATGCTTGTTTACCTTGTGCACCATGGGCAGAGATTAGCTAATAAGTAGAAGTTGCATTTCTTGTCATGAAGCATACAGACGCAAGTGGAAATTTTATGTTTTTATTTAAAAACAACTGTGGCATCAATGCCGTTGTCAAGCATGGGTTGTGACTGATGGGAGGAGCTGAGGAGAAGGAGTGTGGTATTGGAAGAATGGATGCACCTCTGTGTGGTCAAATGGGCAAGTGTGTCTATATATGTACCATATGTCTCAAGTGTCTTTATGATTTCAATGAGGTCTTTATAGCAACGTATATTTCTCACTCCCAGGTTTTGGCATCACTGTAACGCCATGGTAGTTAACAAGGGAATGAGGAAACAGGAGTCTGGCTTTTTTAGAGCATGACTTGGTCCGTTGTTACAATATTTATATTTTACTGGAGGCTGACAAGTGATCAGGTGATCAATGCTGGAGTGAGACGTAGTAATAAAGTAAAAATTAATAGGTGAGATATTCCCTTAAACTTTAATAAGTAGCATCTTATGCTTTAATATGCAGTATATAGTTAATAAGCAGAATATGTCTCTCGCTATATATTTACCTTGTGGACGTTGGGCAGCACCACCATACCTGTAACCCAGAGGTCTTTGGGTTTGACTGAATCATTGTGGAGCTTATGGCTCTTGAGCAGCGTTAGATTCTCAGCCCACACAGCCATCGTGCCCTCTTTACTCACACTCAGGTAGCGGCCAGTGCCCAGGTCTACCAGGCTCTGGATTTGCCCTCTGTGAGGGGCAGGCAGAAGGCGAGGTGGGCACCAACGTGGCACTGCAGACATTGTAGTTTGCTCTTGTTTCTCTGAAAGTCCCAGAAGAAGGTAAGATGCTAGGCGATGCCAGTCCACCCAGCCCTCCCTGGACACATCCACACTGTCAAATAAACGCTCATATTCCTCCCGTGAGCCACGGCCAATCATGGAGTAGAACTGGTCTATAAACTCCTCCCGTTGCATGGACACCGAATCACCAGAGCCATTACATGACTGGAATTCAAATAAAATAGAAAAAGTGGTTCTGATACTGCAACTGGAGTAATAAAACATAAGAATAACTCCAGTAGGATATGAAGACTGAATGTTAAAGAACTGTTTCTGTTTCAGAAAGTTGTTGTTTTACTCAGGGAATACATGTAAAACAATAATCTGATCTCAGAACTGAACCCCAGACACTGAAGCTATGAAGCAGTTATACTTCCTTCTGCTCCACCATGCTGCCTTAATTTAAATATTGTTTTAATGCTAATTACTATTATTATTGTCACAGTTTTGCCAAG
Organism: Gogo arcuatus; assembly: GCA_028570945.1. Taxonomy (NCBI): domain Eukaryota; kingdom Metazoa; phylum Chordata; class Actinopteri; order Siluriformes; family Anchariidae; genus Gogo; species Gogo arcuatus. The sequence goes on from JAOTRR010000034.1 coordinate 9,121,801, forward strand.
AGCATAAGTTCAGAAAGTGGTGGTTAAAAATGGAATTTGTTTAGATGATGACACTTAGTCTTCAGTATTTCAACAGAACAATGTAGAAACACCATATTCTGTCTATTTCACATCCTTAAAAAGTGCTTTCATGTGACACCATGTACCTTCAAATAAGATTTGAATGTAAGGTACTTATGTGTACGCTAAAGCATAATTCTTACCATATAGAAAAATGTTGATGCTGATTACACCACAGGGTACTGGCTTTTATGGCTTTTCCATTTGTGCTTAAAATTAAGTTTTAAAAAATGAAATAAATAATCACCCAAAAAAAGTGTAACCATTTACTATAAACAGATAAAAAATGCATAATTAAATAAAAGTATTCTGGTTGCAATGATTTTTTTTTTCAAATCATTATTTAACTTGATGTATGTTTTTATTTACTTATTGACACTGATTTCAAAACAGCCTTTCTGGGAGTTATGAGAGTTTTCCAGTTTTCCAGGGACAATGTACAACACTTCCTTCTCATCTTTTTTTACATAAATTATTAAACACATTATTATTACATAATTATGTCACAATTAAGGCACATTATTAAAGTTTTATAATAATAAGAAGCCTTCTATTTAATTATGCCAATTTTACTATTTATTGAATTAATATTACACACTGCTGATTTTTTGCAAGTAATTACTTATTTGAGAGCTGTCTTTTATTTATTTAATTTAGTCATAAATTAAATTCCATACCTGCTTTCCTAAACATAATAAGATGAAGAAAAAAATAAATTGAAAGATTATGAACTCCCTAGCCTCATAATCCAAGCTTCTTCACTCACTCAAACATACACATCCTATAAAACACACACACACACACACACACACACACACATACACACACACACACACACTAAAACACTGTCTCATCTTCCCCTCTAAAGCTCACTGATCTCACCTGAAACAAACTCTGCATCTTGATGAAGTCCTCAATGCTCAGCCGACTCTCAAGCATCTCCACCTCCCTCACTGTTGCCATGGTTTCAGCTGTCAATCAAGACCTAGAGGACACAAACGTATGACTCCTTTGGGGAAAAATGGCAAAGTTCACAAAGAGACCAACTTCTGCTGCCCAGCATCAGATTAGACAGATATACAACACTGAGGTGAGAGATAATGAATCAATACTGCTGTGATGTCTTGGCTAATGTTAAAATCCCTATAAATTATCTACACATATTAGAGTTTTTGTGAATATATTTGTATTCAGATTGTTAACATAACAAATAACAACAAATGTAACAGAAAAAGTAAGAGATGCACACAATAAAATCAATAACCTTAGACATAAATGCCACCGTGGTAGCTTTTGCGTGAGGTAGTCTGGCAGTGTCCCTTTCCAGCAAAAGAATATCTACAAAGAAACATAAAAAGACTGAATTCAGAGAAGGAATAGGCTTAATATGCAGTTTGAGAACTGTGTTTTTAACAGCAGTTGCACAAGCCAGTAGTATTTTCTTGTGAAGAGGGTTTAGATTGAAAGATGATTAATCTCTGAGTAAAAATAATGCTGAGGATATAGGAATATCTTTTTCTAAAAGAGATGACAACAGGTCTGCAGCAATTTCCCAAAGATGTCTGACTGGGGGACACTGGGGGCCAGAATACATGGAGAAAAGTGCCAGTAGCATTTGGGGAACATTTGGAACATGAAATTTCAGCAGTTTCATTTGGAATTGAGGAGTTATCTAAAATCTATGTACAAATTTATAATTAATCAACTGGTGAGCAAAATTTTTAGATGAAGCAAATACATTCTTCCAAATAAGATCCTAATCTAGTTCCCCATTAGCTTCATACAAATCCTGAGACCATAACTCCATGGTCAAGGATACTGGAGCATTAGAGATAAACATATTAAAAAGATTGGATACAAAACCCCTGGAAACATTAGCGAACTTAAAAAAGTACGGTCAAAGGCTGAATTTCTGTGGGAATGTGCCATGGAACAGTCTGAGATAGAAAAAGTAGGAAGAACCAGGGATGTAATAAGAGTCTTTTAAGTCATTACATTGTCCCTTGTCATCAAGGATGTGCTCGAAAGTAAGAATATTTGCCTTAAATACACATATTAGTTTTAATGTTGTTTAAACCCATGAAGTTGTCATTCTGGGAGGTATATCAGGAATTACTGAGGCTGTGTTCCAAATGTAATACTTGTATACCACATACTGCATCAGTATATACTGTATACTGCATAGGATTCTTAGTAATAGTATGCAGTATGGTATGTATTATGCAAGAATTATCATTTCATGTGACTTCCTGTCAGTCAAATTCACTTCTTACATTGCCGTTACATTAGAACTACTTTATATTTTTTGATTTAGTGCAACTAATTTTGAATTACTATGAGTCAAAATGTGTTAATGTGTTCAAATGTGGCCAAAATTTTGCACTGAGGTGGCGAAGAAAGAGATTTAGGAATTTAGGAACTGGGCTGCAATGCAAGTATAGTAATGTATTAGCACAAGTAGCATAAACAGCTCATTTTCATTTCTGTATTAAGGAACCGTATGTGTAGAGAGGTTTGAAATATTAAAAAAGAAGTTTTTCTTTGCTATAGGTGGATGCATATGCTTTTTTATATAGGCAATAAAATGAACCAAGATTTTTCAGTTACCTAGACCATTTATATTAAACAGGCGTAACTAGTGCTTGGGACACTGAGACAGGGTCCTCAACACTTTTTGATATGTCTGATTTAATCCCCAACATTTTTTTTTGGAATAAGCAGGGACGTCCCTGAAAAAGATGTCATTTGTATTTCAACATATGTTACTCCAAAACCTGTATGTACATTTCAGCATTAATGGTGCCTTCACAGATGTGCAAGTTACACATGCCATGGGCAATAACACACCCCAAATACCATCACAGATGCTGGCTTTGACCTTGTGCTGGTAACAGTCTGGAAGGTCCTTTTCCTCTTTAGCCCAGAATAAATCATGTCCATGATTTCCAAAAACAATTAGAAATGTGGACTTGTCAGACTACAGCACACTTTTCACAATTTGTGTCAGTCCACCTCTGAGAAGCTCAGGCCCAGAGAATTCGGCTGCATTTCTCGATGTTGTTGATATATGGTTTTCACTTTGTATGGTAGATGCAGCGACAAACTGTGTTTATCGACAACGGTTTTCCGAAGTGTTCCTGAGGCTATATAGTAATATCCTTTATACAATCAGTATATGTTGATTTTTAATGCAGTGTTTCCTGAGAGATCGAAGGTCACAGGTGTTCAAAGTTAGTTTTCAGCCTTGCACCTTATGTGCAGAGATTTCTCTGGATTCTCTGAATCTTTTGATAATATTATGGATTGTCAGTGGTGAAATCCATAAATTCCTTGTAATTGTACATTGAAAAACATTGTTCTTAAACTGCTGGACTATTTGCCCATCACAAAGTGTTGAATCTCGCCCCATCCTTGCTTGCAAATGGCTGAGCCTTTCCAATTACCAATTAACCTGTTTACCTGTAGAAAGTTCCAAACAGGTGTTTTTTGAGCATTCCACAACTTTCCCAGTCTTTTGTTGCCCCGTCCCAACTTTTTGGAAAGGTGTTGCAGGCATCAAATTCAGAACGAGTGTATTTACAAAAAACAATAAAGTTTATCAGTTTCAACAATAAATATATTGTCTTTGCATTGTATTCAATTGAATATAGGTCGAAAAGGATTTACAAATCATTGCTTTACACAGCGTCCCAACTTTTTTGGAATTGGGGGTTGTAAAAAATATATAATTTTTAAGCCCTATTTACACTCACTGTACATTTCTCAGAATGCTTCCTCTGTGATAAAACTCATATCATGGCAACTAGAAATTAAAACAGCATTATCAAGTTTCTAGAATGTTCCTTTTCCTGAAAGCCTGGATGCTTGCATTACAAATAACAATATAAAATTTTATTTACAGAAAATTACAACATGATATTGTGGCATATGCAAACATAAAGTGAGTTTTTATAAAAGCTGTATTTAAATCAGCTTGCGAGATCACAATTCTTGGTTTACTTTCTCTTTCTTTATAACAGGGTGTAAATGTTAAAATACTTTTAAACCATCGGTCGTTCTGTGATTACTGGGAGTATAAAGTTGATGTGGATTTTCTGTGAGCCATTCTCGTACAGGCAACTGAAATGCTTTTGTTTCTTAAGCTGGTGTTTCGTTCCTTTTCCCCAGCACATTTCAAAACAAAATTACACCTATGATATTAGATACACAGTGTTAAAAGGCAAACTGAGATCAATAAAAGAGCTGGAAAATACTGACACATTAACACACCTAATTTATAATCAACAAATTGGGACTATAGAAACAGGAATGTGGAAAAGAAAAACCATTGCCATATAGGATTACACAACAAATATCATCGCAGCGTCAGGGTCGTAAAGTAACAGGCCACACAAGCACTAATAAATAGAACCAAATTATACATTTTTTCGCTATCATAAAATTCTAAACAACAAATAATCAGCTGCTGTTGTGTTATGAATGTGTTATACACTTCATTTGAAGAGAGGCATGAATGGAAATCAGTTAAATCTAATGTGACATACGAAGACTAGAAAAAATTCCCTACCTATCACTCTTTGTGTGAAGTGAGTCCAGGACATGAAAGCTTCTCACAAGGCTCTTTAGCGATGAAGCTCAAGAAAGTTTGAGTGTTGGGCAGATGGGAATATAAACTCCTTTAAATTCTTACAATACTAAATGCAGTTCTAAGAAACAGACAGAGAAAAAGTCCTCAAAGTACAAGGAAAGCAGCCGCCAGTTTGTAGCACTGCTGGTGGTGAATCCAAACACACACCACACACATACACACGTCTACAAAACCCTTTTCTTTTATGATCCCTCTCTTTTAAAGCCCGTCCAGGTCTCCAGGCAACAAGGGAGCGAGATGAGGACATGTTTATGCGTCCAAGCCATTCCTCTTTTCACAGATTGGACACTAGAGAAAAGCTTATATGAGCCTGGGGCACATTTTTCCCCAACACACACACACACACACACACACACACACACACACACATTGGAGAGAAGCAATGGGGGAAAGAGTTTTATTACAGTTTCCACATCCCACGCTTCCACAGCTCTCGAAGGCTTTAAACAATTGTTGTCCAGGGTTTCAGCAAGAACAAAAGCTTTATTTTCTTTCTCTCACTAACACTCACACAAACACGCTCGCACACACACACCACAACAAACCATCGCCCTGGGAACCCAATAATGATTCATTCACACCTAGAAAGCTCAGAACTGTATTTTGTTTAAAATGCTCGATATTATGCTCGATGTGCAAAGCAATCTTTAGAATTTCTTGTAGCTAACACACTGTTTCCAGTCATACAGTCAGGTGTCTTTACTTGATCAGCTGTTAAATACTGATTTAAAGATCCCTAAGTTGAGCCGTATTATTGCATAAACAAATCTATTATTTAAAGCTGAGACAGATCCAGTGTTTAGCTGTGTGAAAAACAAAAGCGTGAAATTAGATCTATGTATATCATACACTGTTCACTTCCTTGCAACACCATATAATTCATCCATACAGTTACATATTGACATGTTTTCCATGACCGCTGCTGTACACCAGGTAGCATTGCCTCATTACAACTTCAAAGTCCCTGGTTCGATCCTGAGCTTAGATTACTGGTTGTGCGGGGTTTCCTATGTTCTTCCCATGATCACATGGGTTTTCTTCAGGTTCTCCAGTTTCCTCCCACCTCCCAAAAATATTCCAGCGGGTGGATTGGCTATGCTAAATTGTCGCTAGGTATGAACATGTGTGTGTGTGCATTGCACATCCCATTCAGAGTGGCACTGGCATCAAATTGAGAGTGTATTCCAGTCTTACACCCAGGTTTCCTGGATAGACTCCACCACGAACCTAATCAAGATAAAGCAGTTACTGAAGAGGAATGAATGAATGAAGTAACAGGCACTTTTTTTTTACAGTGAGATACTAAAGACCAAGACGTATAGGGTAAGGGAGAGTGTAAGAAGAGTAAGGGAGAAGTTAGACAAAATGTGAAATGATAAAATAAATAGGAAATCTGACTCAGGACAGGCACAATCAAGCAAAGTCTGCATGAGCACTAACTGGCTAACGGTAGATAAAAAATAAGCTCGTGCTGAAAGTAAGAGGTTCTGTTCAGAACCATACCATACTATCATATTATATAGCACCATGTTTGTCTGTACAACATTTGTGTCATTACTGTCGATCTAAATGTGTATTCACAACAGTGAGATTAATGCAAGGAACAGAGAATGATGCAGCATATCCCACTTTACAAAATGTTCTTCCACAGGTAGCTTGAAAATACAATTAGAGAAATCGTTTTTCTACTAGAGAAGGCAAAATTTCAAAATCTTACATCCAGCCCCATTAAACATAAAAAATGGGTATTTTAATATAATATATATTTTAAATATTTTTTTTGTTTCTTCATAGTTCTGTCTGTTTTAGTTGAAGTAATTTACAGCAGATTTCAAATATACTAGCAATTTAGTGTCTTATTCACTGCAGAGACTCACAATTACTTAGTAGCATGTTTTTAACTTAAATGCCAAAAAAGGGAATACACAAACTGTCATAATAAACCATTATTCCCCGGTGAGGCACTTTACTTCTGTTGCAAGATTTTCAAAGTGCTTTTTAAAGGGGCAAAATTCAGAGAAACCTGGGGGGGGGCGGTTATATTGTATTGACATTAAAGGGTCCTCTAAACAATATTCTCTATCCAATATTAATTAACAATCCTCATTGACTCACATTCCTGCAGTAGTGTTATGTTGTTCATTTAGAAAACAAAGTTCTATACACATACCACAAATCATTAAAAGCTCTCAAAACGGGTTGGGCAATTCTCATACCTTGGACTTAACATGCATTTACAATGCTATTTAATCGTTGTTTTCCTTTAACAACACCTGATACTGACTAAGTCAGTAATTTGATCAATGATAAAGTCCTGTTGGACAGGTGTGGGCTCGGTCTTCTGGACCCAACTGTATTGGTTTAACAAAACTATATTACAGGGAGAGCAACAGAGTTGAAATAATTCATTTTCTCATGGCTCAATCCCTCAGGAATCATTTGTGATTCTGATTTCTACACATTATTTAATGGCCCGAGATAATAATAATAATTAGCTGATCAGCGCTTTCATGCATGAAGAGAGGGTTTTAAATCAGTTCGCAGTCATTTAATCGAATAGTCATTTCAAAACAGAAGCTTTTAAGCAATTAAAAAATTAAAAGAGATAGGGAACCGCTTGAGGGATTACTATCAGATCCTTTGGGTTAAAAGGATAAGATGTCTACCATATTTTTTCAGGCTAGAAATCATTCTGGACTATGAGATGCACCTCTTTAAATTCTCCATTTTGTGCTTTGTTGTATAAGTTGCATTCATATAGCAGGCATTTTCATTTCCCCAGAGTGTTTGTACTGGCTCTAAAACACCTGTTGATGTAGTCTAGGTTAGGATTTGTGCTGTTATTGTCTTAGGACTTAACTGTTACCGGAGCTGAAGCCTTATAGTCCTGGAGGCGTATTATTCTATTATATCTGATTATTAACCATGACAACTACAGGTAGGCTCTCGTTTAGGACAATAGCTATGTACAGAATAACAATTCATAATTAAAAGATAAAATACATTTACAGCATTTAGCAGATGCCCATTATCTAGAGAGACTTAAAGAAACGCTTTCCTATCCTAACACCAGATAGGAAAAGAAAATTAAAGAAGCATACTAACTCAACAAAATCCCTTATGGTAGCTTAACTTTCTATTTTCAGGTTTTCCCTGTTTTACAGTTATGAGGCAGAATGTTTTCTTTGCTTATAGGACAACTTTGTAGCACAACATCAGCTAGGAATAGTGCTATATTTGTTTATATTGCAAGACAAAATAGAAACTTAATGATCAAAATGCTTGTAAAAGCTGACTAAAATTATGTGATGTGTTTCAGTGGCAAAATGCTTATTGGCAACTCCACAAATAGCTTCAATCAGCTTTGGAGAAACCAGTGATGCATTTTTACTTTTCTATTTTTACAACAGTACAAATAAAAATACAGCTGTGGCTGAATCTGAAATTGCACCCTACTGTATCATGCCTTTTACATCCTTTATAGTAGACTGGATATCAATCTAGGAGCCATTTCAAATTAGCCATAACAGTTGTTAGTGTATCATTTACCACTAGGTAACAGATGAAAATTGATTATCTACTACTTTAGGATTTCCTAACCTGAGCTATGATGTTATTATTTATAAATTAAGATATTATTTCCTTTTGTAATATGAATTTGTAAAAATTATTATTATTATTATTATGGTTGTTGTTATTATTATTATTGTTATTATTATTGTTGTTATTGTTAATAATAATAATAATAATAATAATAATAATATTCCACCTGTTCCACCATCTTTAGATCTTAAGTTAGGTATTTTCTGATTTTAATCCTGCTCTCAAATTTTCACATCATTACAACCATGTAACCTTGTATCACGGCTAACTTAAGCAATATCCCGAGAAGGAGTGCTGTTGTACTGAGTATCAGCACAGCTGTGATTTGGTGATAGGCATGAGGCCGCAGGCCGAGTGCAGAAGATAATCAAAGCCGTGCTAATATTCAGTACAGCAGCATGACATTGAGTGTTATTGTCTATTTTTTTTAGTCTTTTTTTTCCCTTCCCTCCTGTAAAGTAACCTTGGGATTGTGAAAAGCGCTAAAGAAATTTAACATTATTATTATTATTATTATTATTATTATTATTATTATTATTAT
>JAOTRR010000034.1:9275314-9285376 GCA_028570945.1 Gogo arcuatus
GCGATGTGATGAGAGTCCAGCCAGAAGTAGGGCATCAGGACGGATCAGGCAGGTCTGAAGAGCAGAACACCTGTTCGTGATCAGAGCGCAATCACGGTGCACACAATGTGTGAAAGGACTCTCAACACACAGACTTTGAAGTATACACGCTGTATCTTGTGTCTGACGATGCCAAGCAGTGTTGGAAATTAGCACCCACTACCCACCAAATGCAGGTGATTCTGCTCAACCTACCAGCCACAGTGGCAGGTAAATAAAAAGTAGCATATACAAAGAAATAATGCAATTATAACAGAACTATTTGTGACATTCCACAATGCAGATTGAATTGCGAGTCTGCTTGTTCTGCTCAGACACTTTAATGAGGACACAATCTCCTCGTTAAAAAGTGTCCGAGTGAAACAAGAAAACTCAGATTCAATGTGGCAACTTCAGCATAAAACGCTAACTTGAGCACAGAACGCTAACTAGCGACTGACGGTTAGAGAATTACCTCAGGTCAAGCAGCCTAAGCTAGCGTTGCAGCAAACAAAAAAAATGTTACATTGTAGGGGTTAGGAGGTCTGCAGATATATGTCAGTATTTTCCTCAAGTTTAAATATTTAACTTATGACGTAAAATAGCCTATTTACCTAAATAATCATGCTTGAATATTGTAGCTCTTGCTGTATTATTTTTCACATGCAGTTACACACTTTCAGTTAAAACAAGAAAGTGGCTGGTAGATTTTGGAATCCACCAGCCACAGTGGCAGGTGGACAAAAAAAAGTTAATATCCAACCCTGGTGCCAAGCCTTGACTGCTGGTTTTCAACTTCGTTTTCTGTTTTCCCGACCACGCATAGCCTAATCTATGATATTATCCTGTCTGTGCCTCGCTGGACCAATCGCCTGTTTTTCAACTCTGCCTTTGTCTCACGTTTTGGAACTGTTTGCCAGCGTGCTTTTCAATAAACTCCTTCAGCACTTACATCTGTCTATCGTCCATTAACATAACAGTCTAACGTTAGTTAATACTACTACTACTAATAATAATAACACCAATAGCGTTAACTGATAATTAATATTAGTCTGGGATATTAATGTTAGATTAGATTTAGTCTAACACATTAATGTTAATGACTAGATTTTCTATAGATATACAGTCTAGATCTATCGGTCCTAACTTTTGATTGAATTTGTTTAGTCCTTAACTTCGAGATCTGCTTATGTTCTGGCAGACAGAGATGCTGGATTCTGTGAGCCCCTTGCTGCTTTTACCAATTCTTTTCTCTTTCGTGCGTTTGTAGGCATTGCTGCTTTTCAAACGTACCCTGCTTCACTGACTCGTTATTGTAATGAGACAAAATGGTCAACAGAGCATGACTATGACCCGCGCTAACAGTGTGTTGTGATTGGTCAACATGCGTCGCCTTCATTGCAAGTCGGCAACACTCGTTAAGGCACACTTCCTTTCTGTGGGGAAACGTATGTGCCGGGCACTTGGAAAGTTCTGGAAAATTATGAGTAGGGCGCATATCAATTCGGGCGTGGCACTGGTATTTGAGGGCAGGGCGCACGTTCTGGAGGGAAGGGCGTGCCGTCCTGCTAAAATAAACTAGCTGGAACACTGCTATTAGATATTCTTTCCAAATTATGCTGAAAGAGAAATGTTTGAAATGGTAGACATCACACGTAAGTTTGATTACAGGCGGTTAATGCAGTCAGGTGTGGACCAAAATAACTGGTTGAGCCAGTTCCAGTTGAACTCTAGAGCGGTCAAATTCAGTCTGAAAGCCCAATACCTGAACCAAACAGGCTGCAGGTTTTTTTGGGCAGATGCACAAGGCATGAACTGCACCAATGGATGGACCTGTAGCACTGAATAAATGCCATGCGTTCTAGATTTTTGTACTGACATGCAGAGAGTTAAACACTGGATCCTCCCCACAAAATAGTTTAACGTCATTATTTATGTAATTATTTAATAATTAATTTTTTTCTGGCTCTATGAGTAATGTTTTCCATGAGTATGTTTTCAGCTGTACACGCCCATCAGCCAAAAGTGTTTTGTTTTTTTTTGCTTTTTGGTTTACCTAATTATGTGCAGTGTGAAACCAAAACAAGTAGCAGAGGAGCCAAAAAGTATCCAGAATTCTGATTCAGACTCATGGTGCTTGATTAAGCCTGCACAAAGTGGTCTGTCCTGCTGAGATAGGCAAGTACCACAGCTTACCAAGCACCCATGCCTGGCAGCCAACCCCATTTTGGCATGTCCTCCCCAACCCCCTTCCCTTTGGGGCAGTGGTGGTTCAACGGTTTAGACTCTTAGTGATCAGAAGGTCAGGGGTTCACTGCCAAGCTTCCACTGTTGGGTTCTTGAGCAAGGCCCTTAACCCTGTCTGCTCCAGGGACACTGTATCATAGCTGACCCTGTGCTCTGTCCCCAGCTTCCTAACAAGCTGCGACATGCGAAGAAAATTATTTCACTGTGCTGTAATGTATATAAAGGTGTCTTCATTAAACAAACTAGTAGGTGTGAAAGCACCCTTAAATGACAAAGTGAATGCTGGTACTAGTTTCTGCAGAGTGACCTGGAAGTTACACACATGCTATATGGTGAAAAGTATGTGTACACCTGATCATCACGCCTATATGAGCTTATTGGACATCCTATTCAAAAACCATGGGCATTGATATGGAGTTTTAATTTTCTTGAGAATGGGGATCAAAACTGGTTTATTGACTTTTAAATAAACATTGATCTGCTCATTAAAAAAAACTTCACATGTGCAGATGGTCATTGCAGTAGCTTGACACTACCATTGAAACCATGGCAACCAGCAAGTAAAACTCCCTCTCTTCCTCTCAGTCTCCTTTCTTTCTTTTTCCAGAAGAGCCCACAGCACTCTGGCAGCAACAGAACTCTTATCTTTGAATTCATTATTCCCAGGAAAACAAAGCACAGCAAGCAAGTCCTCCGTACAAGGACTCACACACACACAGATTTAGAAACACACATAGATGGTTCCAAAAGACTGAGCACACCACCAAAATCTGCCATGTTCCTCAGCTGCTTCTTATTATTTAAGGATCTTTCACTTAAAACTGAAGCTGGGTATCAAATTTAAATATCAGTTTAAAACTGTAACTGTTATTAGGCTGTAGATTATTTACTTAAATCATAGCTATATGCACCTAATGTCAGCTCATGTCATGTTCAACTCTGAAAGGACTTTTTACATCACCCGTGTTTAAAGGTCTATCACAAACACGTTTAACAGCGCACACATGTATGAAGCTGTACTGATCTGCTACATTACTTCTACTTAATGAAGAGCGATTCAGGAGTTATACGTTAAAAATATAATACAGTTCTGAGGTTTGAAAAGCAGCACAGTTTAATGTTGCTGTTTTTCTGTCCTACCGACTTGATTGACCGGCAAAATGTAAACAATCCTTGACATACTCATCGTGTGATTGTTTTGACATGGGTTACTGGATTGATCTGCAGTGCAGGTTTTATATAAAATCTGATTTTGAGGCTGGAATTGATTTCGGAAAAGAAGTTGAAAAATCACTCCATACTTATAACATTTGTGGAAAAAGTTGATGCTTTTAACTCTGGGTACTTTAGATTATTATTTTATTTGCTTCTCCAATACACTGTATGGACAAAAGTTTGAGCACACCTGACCATTACTCCCATATGTGCTTGATGAACATCCCATTCCAGATTTAATCCCTATTTGCTGCTATAAGAACCTCCACTCTCCTGGGCAGGCTTTCCACTAGACTGTGGGGTGTGGCTGGCGGGCTTTGCTTATTCAGCCACAAGAGCATTAGTGAGGTCAGGTACTGATGTTGGGTGAGGAGGCCTGGGGGTGCAGTTGGCTTCCAGTTCATCCCAGAGGTGCTCAATAGGGTTGAGGTTCAGGACACTCAAGTTCTTCCACTCCAACCTTGGCAAACCACTTTGTGCACAGGGTCACCCACCAACCTCTCATTTTCACTTTCTTGAAGTTAAGACAGAAATGCACAGTGTGTCATGTTACCAAGAAATCTCAAAGTGCAAAGCCATCTGTCCTGAAGACTTTAAAACTGGTACAGATGTACCTCCGAGTTCCGAAGGGTTGACATTTGACCATAACTCACACAGTCAGTGGCGGCTGGTGGTAAATTTTGTTTGGGGTACAGTGGGCGCAGTGAATAATATACATCACTAATATATAATTTAAAAGTTATATATAAACTTTTGGCATTTGAATCTGATCCTCGTTTTGTCTGAATAACAAACACGGTACATAGAAAAGTTGTAACCTTTTTGTTCAAACCAAAAAACCACTAAACGGTACGGTTTTGTCATCTGTCCTTTTGTGTGACTTGTACTTTGATTAGACAAAGTGTGATCAGTCTATCAGTTTTCGATTTCTCCTCCAAACATATTTTAGCAGAAAAATAATGATAGAATAAATAATCCACTTCATTCACATTTATTACACCTGCGACTGAGTCTGCAACGCCTACTGGTGACGTATTACGGAAATGTCACCAAAATGGGCTAGAATATATTAGCCCAGTGGAGCTCAAAACTAGGGGGCATGTCATGCTGTGTAGTCACGTGACATGAGTGTTGCTGATTGGCTGCATGTACAGCACCTACAGCACTGGGCTCGTTTCAGTTAGCCCACAGCCCTGCTAGCCCAATGATACAAGTGCACAGTATTGTTCTGGTCACCTCAAAATACCGTAGCAGTTCCCACATTCCATGTCTGAGATGCTGATGGCAACACAGGACAGCTGTTTAAGGACACATGTAATGTAAACCTTATAAAAACTGGTTAAGGTTATGAGGTTTTCATGATATAAAAATGTAATGCACTTTATTTATACCACAGCACTGTTGAATGTTTGATTCTGAATTAGTTGATTTTCTATAACAGAAGCTCTGGCAGTAGTTCCAGCTGCAAGGCAATTCACAGGTTTATATTAATGCACTTGTTCTAATGTTATTGTTTCACAGGGGCCTGTATGCCGGACACATCAGAAACATATATCCTATATAATAAATATATGTTAATTTAATAATAAAAGGATTATTAAACATTATCATGGTGAAATTTTCTGTTGGGAGACATTTAATATTTATGGAAGGAGTCTCCAGTGTCAGCACTTTGTAACAGTTTTCTGCCGCACTTCAGGACGGAGGAGATTAAACTTTCCGGTTCTCAGTAATATAACAGCCTGTGTTTTATTTCTTATTAACTTCAAGAAAGGATAAAAAGAGAGTTGACTTGTCTCACAGACGTTACAGAACGTTAATTGTAGTTATAAAAGGATTTAAAGCAGAAGTCGCTGGGGTATAAGAGGAATAAAAATAAAACACTTTGGGATGTCCTGCTTTAGGAAAATAACCAGCTTACGCCACCCCGTTGAGTTATTTTCCTGTAACTGTATTTTCTTTATCTGGTTTGATATGGTGATTGTGATCCTGCAGGTGGCATGTGACCGATGTGTTTTTCTTTCTCAATCAGACGGAGGAGAAGAACAGGCAGCTGCAGGAACGACTCGAGCTCGCCGAGCAGAAACTCCAGCAGACCATCCGCAAAGCCGAGACGCTTCCCGAGGTGGAGGCGGAGCTTGCTCAACGAGTTGCCGCCCTCAGCAAGGTTAGCCACACCCACTACACATCATGTCGTTGCTTGAGAGAGCTGTTAGTATTGACCTATAACAACACTGCCTCACTTGGAGCCTGCTGACTGAACTGATTTCCTGCTCTATCATTCCAACAGACCATTTCTCTCCTCATGAAGGCTGTGTGGATGAGCTAATGAGTTGAATCAGGTGTGGTGTGTTAGAGCAGGAAACATGAATAAGTGTGTGTGTGTGTGTGAGCTTAAGCGAAAAATGTTTGGTTTGTAAACTCTGCAGTAGTTCGGTCATTTCCTATTCACTGTTATGTCCAGGTTTTTCATGGTGTCTGGTTTTCTTTGTCTGAATTTATCCGTTCTCTCTCTCCTCCCTTGCAGTGTCTCTGTGGACACACTGTGCTTGAAACTAGCTTAATCTGGTTAACAAGCTTATTTGTTCTTGTTGTCTAAGTGTATCCTCAAAGATGACCTTTACCGTGTGTCCTCTTTACCTTTTTAAACCCTGCTTTAATAGCTGTTTTCTCCTTCCAAGTGTGTTGCATCTTCTGCACTAAACTCTGTCTTGCTCTCATGCCTTCCTTTCCTTTCTCATTATCTTTATATTCTGTTGCTTTCTCTTACTCATCTTTTCTCAGTTGTTTTCCCTCTTCCATTTTCATTTCTTTTAATTTCTTTGCTCTCTTTCTGTCTGTGGACATCTATTGTCTCTCATTTATATTTGGCTTTGTTATTTTTTTGTTTGCTTTCTCTCTTCTTGTCTTTGCCCCTGTTGCATCTCTTCCCTACTCACAATCTGTTTAACTCGTCATCTCTCTCTGTCTCTCTCTGTCTCTCTCTGTCCTTTCTGCCCTCCCTGCTTGTCCTGTAGTCTGATCGTTCTGTGTGCTCTGCCTCTAAGGACACTAAGGAGACTAAAGCGCAGAGGAAGGTACACTGCACTTCAGACAAGAAAAATAAAAATAAAAAGAGACCCATATGTCCATCCTTGTCCCCTGCCTGTTCTGCCCGTCTGTGGCTATCCCCCACCCCCAAATCACTTCCTGTTCACTAAAAACACATCACAACCCTAACAGGAAATTCATTGGAGCCATGTTGTGTACGGAACTGGTGCCATACACCGTGGCAGTCCAGTTCTCCCTATTACCAAGAAAACACACACACACACACTCTTTCTTTCTACCTCTGCCAAATCAGCATTAGAATTAGCTTCAGTGTGATGAAAGTCTTTTCTCTGTTGCATCTTGAGGATCAGTACAGTTTTCTTACATTAATATTCCTGTTTGAACACTGAAGTGTAGAGAAGTACACTGGAAGATCAGCTTCCACTTCATGGGCCAGGCTTGTATCTCGCTCACTAATGTTGAACACACTGCAGATTGTCAACAAGAGGACGCTCATACTTGAGCAGCTATTGTTGACGTTGTTGAAAAGGGAAAAAGTTGGCATGAACCTGCACCAGCATGCTTTGACCAAAGCATATGCACGTTTGCACTCATTCACATGCATGAAGTAAAAAGCCCCAAATACACCATAAATCACCACATACTTCATTCAGTTCTGGTGTTTTTTTGCAGTACAGAGTCAACAGTAAAAGCCTTCGCTGCAGTCGTTAAACCAGTGCCTAATGACCATTCTCAGTATTACAGATGCGTATCCAAAACTGCCAGTTCTCTCTCAACAGATGGATTGAAGAGCAATGTATTTATTAAAGTATCGCCATTACAAACAGTTCTTCAACTACCATATTTGAACACAAACAGGCTCTATTTTTGTGTTATCTAGAAATCTTCAGGTCAGCAACCTAATATTCAGTCCAGAGCTGTGCACTTTAGCTGAGCACAGACAAAAAACAAACAAACAAAAAACAAAACTCCAGAATGCTTTTTCAGTGTTGCTTCAGATCACTCACACTCCTCGTCACCCCATGAAGTTTTATGTGCTGTGTGTTATAGGGCTGCAACTAACAATTATTTTGATAATTGGTTCATCTATCGATATTTCTTTTTTTTTTTTTTGATGAATCGATTAGTTTGGTTTGAAAAATATACTAAAATATACTGACAATATTTATTTAAAAGTACTTCTGCTAATACTACTACAGAACTCTTAACTACAATACAGTACTACTGACAGTCTGTTGGCCTGTTGTACACCACTTTTATTTTTCACCCAAATTAGACACCCAAATTCACTTAACATTACTTAACATTATGCCCTACATTTGCAACTGGATTTCAGTGTGATCAGTGGACCAGATGGAGAGGGTCTTATCTGCGTTTCCAGCTTGATTCGTTCAGTTCCAAGCACTCAAATTCAACATAAAGGCTAATCCCTGCCTGCTGTCTCGCTAACTGTACCACTCCGATGCTAAATTCGTTTTGGTTGGCGTGTTTGTATAAGGGGAATCATTTTCAGTGTGTGGAATCGACTCTAAATCTTTGGCGTTGATTCTTAGTTTTTGATGCCTGGAATCAGGGACTGATTGTTGTGAACCAGCAGCTTGATGACATGACACACAACATATATTAAAAATATATTTAAAAAATTAAGACTGCTGGGTCGAGAAAATAGATCTACTCATAGACTAAACAGTTTTGCTACTTGAAATTTAAAATGAAATGTGTTAGCAATTATTTTTATCATTGAGTTTTATCAGTGTTATCGATTGGTTGTTGCAGCCCTAGTGTACTGTGAGTTTCTGGGTTCTGTGCTTTGGGCTTTGCAAGCCTTTTTTTTTTTTGCATGATATGTTCAGATATTTATATAATTTTTTGTCAGGCTGCTGTGGTGAATCCTAAGCATCTGGGATCGTGTGTCTGTACTTGTTTCTCATCTGTCCTTTGAGTGTTTGTCCTTTTGTGCTGTTATGACAAAGCGCTTAAATTCAGTTTTACCCATTGTGATCACCGGTTTCCTCCTCTTCAGGCTGAGGAAAGGCATGGCAACGTGGAGGAGCGCCTGCGACAGATGGAGGCTCAGCTGGAGGAGAAAAACCAGGAACTGCTCAGGGTGAGAGGTTAAAGTTCGTAAGCTGGACACAGATTAGAGAATTTTTACTTATTTTTTACATTATGAACAGGTACAGTGTTGACTGATCCTCTGATCAGTTCCGCATAAAACAATAGCTGCTTCTGTTACTGAATAACTGAATTTTCACATCCCTGTTGTAGTGTTTTATGGCATTTTATTGTCAACCTTTTTAGAAATGAGAAGCTGTTAGCAGATACTGAGGAATTGTCACGATAACAGAGCAGACGACTAAAATCTGATGTTTATCAGCACCTTGATAACGGGACTTTTAGAATTGAGCAATGCATCATATCATGAGGTCTCACTGATGGCATAGTAAGAGTGATTGTCACATATACACACAGATAGGCAGCATTCATGATTTCTGTTTTTTTTTATTATTATTATTATTATTATTATTATTATTATTATTTGTAATGCCCTACTTAGGTCGTAACCCTTTGTGCCATCGTTCCGTTGAACTTGTACTCTGATTGGACCAAGACATTTTGAGGGGAAAAAGGATGATGAGTACCTAATTTGCCTCATCCGTGTTGATTACACTCATGACTGTAGTTCACACACCCTTCTCAATTGCTGCTAATGGCGTGGCAGAGATGACAAATGTGTCAGAGAAAGTGCAATGAAAAATAGCGGCCCCAAAGATGATCAGTTATACAACCCCAATTCCAAAAAAGTTGGGATGCTGTGTGAAACAAATGAAACATAAAATAAACAGAATGCAATGATTCGCAAATGCTTTTTAAGCTATATTCAATTGAATACAATACAACAAGATATTTAATGTTCAAACTGATGAACTTTATTGTTTTTTTGTAAATATACACTCATTCTGAATTTGATGGCTACAAGATGTTCCAGAAAAGTCACAACAGGTGCAACAAATGACTTGGAAATGTGTGGAATACTCAAAAAACACCTGTTTGGAACATTCTACAGATAAACAGGTTAATTGGTAATTGGAAAGGCTCAGGTGTTCACAAGCAAGGATGGGGCGTGGGTCAACACTTTGTGAAAAACTGCATGGGCAAGTAGAACAGAGTTTCTCAACGTACAGCTACAAGGAATTTAGGGATTTCACCATCGACAATTCATATCATCAAAAGATTCAGAGAATCCAGAGAAATCTCTTCATCTAAGGGCAAGGCTGAAAACCAACATTGAACACCCATGACCTATGATCCCTCAGCCAGCACTGCATTAAAAACTGACATGATTGTATAAATGATATTACTACATGGGCTTGGGAACACTTTGGAGTCAGTAAAAGATCAAAAGCCAGCATCTGTGATGGTATTTGGGGTGTGTTAGTGCCCATGGCACATCTGTGAAGGCACCGTTAATGCTCAAAGGTACATACAGGTTTTGGAGCAACATATGCTGCCATCCAGATGAAGTCTTTT
>JAOTRR010000034.1:9314139-9324247 GCA_028570945.1 Gogo arcuatus
ACAATGTAGAAAATAGTCAAAATACAGAAAAACGTATGAATGAGTAGGTGTGTCCTAACTTTTGACTGGTACTATTTAATATTGAATATACTGTTGAGTTTAAATTGTTTATTTTTTAAATTACATTTACAGCATTTATCAGATGCCTTTTTCCAGAGCAACTTATATAAGTGCTTTGGAGTCTCTATCAAAAATACATCCTCATGCTAGTTCACTAGGTCAGGGACTAAGAACACTAATATTAAAGAATATGCAAACTAAACAAAGTGAACCAGAACAAACCCATAAATTTAGACAAATAAAACTAATCATTTAATTATAACAAAAGAAATGTCTCTGTATAAATGGAGGATGGGCTGATCTGTCTGCGCACAGCCATAAGCTGTAAACAAAATCTTCAGCTGACAGAAGATTTAGTGCTCCCTTTGTTACTATTATTATTATTATTATTATTATTATTATTATTATTACTACTACATTTTGTTAAATAATTTTATTGGCAGAGAAGTGAGTCAAAATAACTTCCACTTCTGCTTTTCTGCCTTTACCCTCATTGTTCATTTTGTGCTCTCTGCTGTCTGTGCACTTGAAAGCTTGTGTCATTTTGTGCACTTTACTGGTGATCAACATATGCATGCGAGTACGAAAAAAATCAACGATCATGAAATTTTTGGAAATCTTCTGGACATTTTTACTTTGTTTTTGCATACGCAAACATTTATACACAGCTCTCCTAAAAGATTAATAAATGAGGCCCAATGATTGGCAAGTGCTTATTTCCCAAAGAGGTTTCCTTTCTGACATGACAGCTGCACCTTTTTTCCCCATTTTCTCTACAATTTGGTCACCTGCCAGAGCCACCAACCAACTCTTCCCTGTCATACCAGGCAGGCAGGATGAAGGTTAACACATGCTTCTTCCGAGACAACTTTAGCCATCTGACAACACCTTTTTGAGCTGCTGCTCAGGTTGTGTCACAGGACGACATAACACGACCTGACGAAAATGCTAACTAACCTTTTCCACATACACTACATGAACTTACAGATGCCTATGATTGGCTAGTGCCGTCATGATTGACAGCAGAGAGAAAGTACGCCATCCCTCTCATCCAGAGAGCACGGCCAGTCTTGCTCTCTTGGACTCCTGGCCACGGATGACTGTGGCATCGTCAGGATTCGAACTAGTGATCTTCCAACAGCAGGCTACAGGAACCACGGTCATGAGTGTTAAGACAAAAAAACACAGTTTGTCACGTCGCCAAGAAACCACGAAGTGCAAATTGATCTGTCCTGACGACTCTCTCATTGTGGAAAAATTTTAATCAACAAGCGGTAAATAAAATCTCCTTACAGAAAAACGTCAGAAATGCTATTATAGAAAATGAATCAACACCTTCTGACCAATCAGAATCAAGAATTCAAGCAGTTGTTTGGCAGTTATCATGATATGAAAAGTACTGTGGTGATGAACTCTTATTAATACGCTAACATGTTGATGCTAATTAAAGAGTTGAGTGCTTCAGTGTTCAAGGCAGTAATACGAACATGTCTCTACCTCTCCTTTTTCTGTCTTTCTCCACTTGTCTGTCTCCCCATTTGTTTCCTTCTGCGCTCATCTGTCTTCCTTTCCTGTCCTCCCTGCTCTTAGTTTATGCTCATTATCTCTATAGGTGAAGTCTCTGAAGACGAGGCGTCCCCTTCAGGCTGGGAGTGGAATGCACAAGGACTCTAAGACTTTGGAGGGTGACGTCTCTGCCGTAGAGGACATATTTTAGATTTATGGATTATTCTATTTATGGGACATTTCATTTATTTAGTTATGTTTATGCCTTTCTCCTCCTTCCTTTTTCATATCATGTTTAACTCTTTCAGGTGTAACTGAATGTATTACAGATTTGAAGTTTGTACATTTCTATCCAATCTAATCTTTTTTTTTATAATCCTCATCTCCTTAATTGTCCATATCTTTGGTTTGTGATGACGAAACATGAGCTGATACTGATTTTGTGACTGACATGATTTTATTTCATCCCCTACTTCTGTTCTTAAAATCCATTTGGCTGTTGATTTTATGATGTATTATGTGAATATCAGAATTGGTGCATATCTTAGAGCATTTGTTCCACAAACTGTATGGAACATTTATTATTATTATTATTATTATTATTATTATTATTTTTCCTGCCCTCCCACCCCCAACCCAGATTCCCTCCCCACGTCTCTTTCCTCTTTCTCTTGTGTGATACCAAAACATGTGATAAGCCATAAACGGTAGCAACGACGAGGGCTACTTTCGGATGCATCTTTCAGCAGTCGCCTTTTCCATATGCTGAATCTCTCCATTCCTTTTCTCCTGCACATGAGACACGCATGAAGGACATGTGTGTGTGTGTGTGTGTGTGTGCACGCGCGCTTCTTCTCCGCTGGACCAACCTCACTGTGGCCTAAGCTCTAATTGCAGTGTCCGAAAATGGCGCGATTTGACCCTTCAGCTAAACTCTACATCTGATTAAGCCTTACGTCCTCACCTCTGTTTTTATTTATTCTGCTTCACTTTGTGTGATCATGGCCTTTTAATCTTTTCATGAGTCATATCATATATAAAGGCTGGACTGTATTATAACTTTTAGGGCATCAGATTTTTGACCCAACAAACGCTTTGTTTGTACCCTACCTTTCTTTTGTCTTTTTGGTGGTTTTAAGTCTCTTATGCACAATTCCAATCATGTGGTGTTCTCTCCATTGTTAAAAAATCTCTGATCTTGTAACAGAAGTATGCTGTACAGTCTGAGTACTTATGAGCTATTTTTTATCACAGTATTATTTATTGCTTCCTTTCAATAAAAATACTGATCCCTATTTTCCACTGCCAATAAAAAGACTAAGTCTTTGCTTTAAAAAAAACACCACTCCATTTGAGTCTAGTCTGTTCAGTCAAGTGTTCAATCTTGTAAGGAGTAAAACGCAGGGCTGTGCTGCTGTAGGAAAATAATCCATGACGGCGTCATTAGATTCAACACCATGTGAAGTGGATTACATTACTGTAACTGCACATCCTGACATGTTTTATTCTTCTTATGCCTCAGCGATTTGCCAAACATTGCATTTTTGTTAAAAATGTATTAATGAACGACATGTCCTGCTTTATAACCGTTACATTTATAGTTGTGGAATGTCTGCAAGACAAGTCTGTTCCTGTTCTCTTACCAACCCCCCCCCCCCCCCGACTCCCCGGAAGGCAAAGCCCTCGGTCCTGATCACTGCCTCTTGGTGGAAAGCTTAAGTGCTGACACTGGAGCATCCTTCCATGAATGTTAAATGTACATCTCTTTACAGAAAACCGCACCATAACATTATATGTTCTTATTTGTTAGATGACAATGCAAACAAATTTATGATTTTGTGGCATGTCTGCCATTCAAGTCCCTGTGTATGAGCTGTTAGTATAGAAATTATATAAAGCTGTTTGAATTACAGCTGATGCTACAGTCCGTGGAGCTGTTATGGAAAATGAATTCACACCTTCTAACCTTCAGATTTGAGAATTCAACAGCTCTGAATGTGGATTAATATGAAATGTGAATGCACCTGTGACCTGAAACACCACATGTACACACATCGCTATTAATTTTGCACGATTCTCACGTGTCATGAGCATCAAAGTAGAAGTGCATTTAATTCAAGCCTGTGCCGTTATTTTTCCGTGCTGCTGATGTAACTGGATAATGTGTGTGTGCTGGAAAAACCTCATGGACACTTATGAGAGATGCATCTTGGCTAGATCCACATATAAAAGTGCCTCAAGCCTGATATGAAAAGAGAGGATTTTTTTGTCCACACACAATGCTGGAAAAAAATTTAATCTGTGACCTAATGTCAACATAACCTCTGATACTGAACATACACCTTATGGCCAATAGTTTGTGGACACATGACCATCACACCCATATGTGGTTCTTCCCCAAACTGTTGCCACACAATTGTCTAGAATGTCTTTGTATGCTGTAGCTTTACAATGTCCCTTCACTGAAACTAAGAGGCCCAGACCTGTTCCAACATGACAATGCCCCTGTGCACAAAGTGAGCTCCATGAAGACATGGTTTGCCAAGTTTGGTATGGGAGAACTTGTATCCTGCACTCGCTGACCTCAACCACACTGAACACCTTCAGGATGAACTGGACTGCCAACTGCACCCCAGACCTTCTCGCCCAATATCAGTACTTGACTTCACTAATGCTTTTGTGGCTGAATGAACACAAATCTCCAAAGTCATGCTTCAAAATCTAGTGGAAAGCCTTCCCAGAAGAGCAAGGGAGACTAAATCTGGAACGGGATGTTCAACAAGCACATATGAGTGTGATGGTCGGGTGTCTACATATGCATTAGATGGCCATATAATGTATTTATATGGAACCATACTTGCAAAAATCTTGGCTCTTTGGCCTGCTCATCCGCAATACATCTTATTTTCTGCAGCACTTGAGCTCTGCCATTTGACACTTTTTACCATCTCTACCGTCTCTTTTTACCATCTCTAATGGTAAAAAGCAAAATCGCATAACAGGTTTGCTTTGGCAGTTGGGTGGAACTGTGTTTACCATGAGATAGAAACACACAAGTACCACTTTTCATAGGCCTTCATGGACCAGTTTTGGTCCTCACGCAAGTGCTGTTTCTGTGTTCCCACCTAACCATTTGAAGCACATTGAGAGGGGATTTCATAGAAACAAATCAGTGTTGTGTAAAAGCACCATTAAAGTACTAGTTTCCTTCACTGGTTAACTAACAAGCATTTGATCTCAGGTTATTGTCTGTGTGCAGCTTCAGATGTTCTCCCAGTGGGAGAATGGGTTTCCTCTAGGTTCTTTGGTTATCTCTCACCTCCTAAAACATGCCACTAGGTGGATTGGCTACTGTAAACTGCTCCAAGGTATGGAGGGCCAATGGTCTAGCATTTCATCCAGGCTGTATTCCCACCTCACACCCATTCTTCCCAGGATAGGCTATAGATCCACCACAACCCAGAGCAGGATAAAGTGGTTACTGAAGATGAATAAATGATCTTTCATACTGCAGCTTTAACAGTCTCTCATTTACGTTCTTTGAATCTTTAGTCTTTGTTTCCTACATAATAGCGAGGTGTGTCGTCAGGGTAATTTTTTTCTGTGTAATAATTTAAATTTGCAGTTGAGGGAAGAAAACATACATAATGCACATAAAGATTAATGAACAAAGATTAAATCAAATGGACACTTGATTTAAAAAAAAAAAGCATAGTCATGCAAGTGTGTGTTAAATATACAAATTATTTTCATATAACCAAATACCATTTGCGGTCTTATTCTAATTAATTCAATTTAAAAAAAAAAAAAAAAGCACTTCTACATGGATAGAGGGCCCAGCAGTGACAACACTGGGGCTTGAACCCTTGACCCTCTGATCGGCGACTCAGAGCCTTAACCCATTGAGCCACCACTGCCTCATTTGAAGTAAATAAAATGAAAATGAAAATACAGTATACGTTATGAGAAAAAAAAAAAGTACCCTTTCAGAAATACCTATTTCACTTCCATTTTTCGTCAGAGGAGGCGCTGTGACTAACCCGGAAGTTGGAATGAAACTGGGGAAAACCGGAAGAGTGGAAGCTGCGGGAATGCTTCCAAGCTGGCGTTCATTTTTTTAAACACACCTATATTTTATAATCCCGCCTTCTTTCTCTAATAGGCTGTTTCTACTGCCCATCCAATACACTCCTCGTGCGTTGACACTAGTAGCCAATAGTAGTGCTGAAACTCGGTAATGTAGTAGCCAATCGTAGCGAGGGGGTGGGGTCGTCTGAATACGTGTGGGAAAAAGAACATCTCTCGCCAAGGCTTCGACCATTTTCAGCGTTCAGTGGTTACAACCCAGCCTGATTTTCTTTTGCTTTTACAAAGTTTGCAAAGAAATTGGAGAAAAGCGGTAAGTTAAAAGATATAGCTAAAAGACAGTGGTAGTATTTAGAATATTTTGGGGTGGAAGATAATGTGATACAGACCAGACAGAGGTGAAATTATTTGTACCCAGAGAAACAGCAGGAAATAGCTTTTATACTCCATCTATATCTCTGTGCCTGAGTTTCAGTGTTTTATCTCTTTATATCAGGTAAGCTTTAAAAAGATAGAGCTGGATTAAAAATAAGATCTCTGTGTAAGTGTAATATGTCTTAAATATGATTTTAAAAAACAACAGCAACTGTGTTGCTGAGTTTAATAATTTAATGGTTTGGGATCATAGTGTTGATCTAATGCTCCTAGTTTTATTAAATGGATCAATTATTGCAAATTAATAATATGTCATTTTAAAAGAAGAAATGTTATTTGTCCAGGTTTAATAAGATTTAAAAATCCACATCTGGCCTCATTAAAAAAAAAAAACTTTCTAAATGAATACAAATAGAGAATTTCTGTATTTTATCTGAAATGCAAATTAATGAGTGTGTGTAATACAGGTGGAAAAAGAGACAAAGCAGTGCAGAAGAACAGTGTTTATTATTGGGTTTGGGTGAAATAACAGTTTGCAGCAAGGCCTTCCACACTCCTGTAAAGTGTACACTTTAGGGTGTGGTTTACGTCTAAGATTAAAAAGTGTGAAAAAAGAAAACAAAAGCATGATGAATCTTGCTTACTGTTTGCTGTTCAATGGAGTGGGTTATATCTTTTAAATAAAGTTTACATTAGACGTTTTTAAAAGAGGAAAGAAATAACTGCATGCTTCCAGACGTCTTTTATTTTCCACATGTTCTGTATGGATTTGGGGTTTGTTGATAAAAAAAAAATGCTGATATGACTCAACGATATTCAGCTTGTGGAATATTATTATCATGGATGCTTTGAAATATAGTGAGCGTTCAGCAGGAGCCCCACATGTCCAGAGATAAAGCGTGTTCGATTCATAAGGCAGCATAAACATCTTCAATGTCCTTTTCTTCTAATAATAATAATAAGCATCATATGACTATCACATAATTCTGTTTTAAAAAAAAACCATACTGGATTGAAGTATCGCAGTAATGGAACAGTAGTATTCAGTACTCTGCAAAAGTCTTAGGTACGTGCAGAGAAATCCTGTCAAGCAAAGATGCCTTCAAAAATAATGAAATTAAATGTTTCTATATTAAAAAAATACTATGAAGTGCAGAAAACAGTAATACATGAAACAAAGTCACTGTTGGGTGTGTTAACCCTTTGCTTTAAAAAAATAGTAATCTCGGGTACAGTTAGTGCAGTTTTATAAGGAAATGAGCGGTAAGTTTTACTGAGGATCTTGCGGAACCAGCCACGGCTCTTCTGGAGACTTTGACCGTCACACTTGTTTCTTATTTTTGCAGCACAACCCAGCAGCCTTCATTATGGTTTTTTTTTTTTTTTTTTTTTTTTGGTCTCTAATGTAATATGCTGCTTTCTTTACTGACATACAAACAGTTTTTCTGTAACATTTCATTTTGTGCTGGAAAACTAATATTTGGGAAAAAAAATTCAGTTTTTGTTCTGACCTGATAATGTAGAAGTCATAAAATAAAATTCTATAACAAAGTTTGTACTAAAAAAACCAAACAAACATAGGGTGCCTAAGACTTTTGCACAGTACTGTATAGATTAATATAACCATGTATGCAAAAACAGTAAGAAATAACACTTCTTGTTGTTGGAGGAAATGTATTACTATCCCGAAGTTTGTTTGTTTTTGTTTTTTTTTAATAATAACACGTCTCAAATTATGAATGGGATGTTACTAAGATTCACTTACGTTTTGAAAACTGAAAATGGAGCAACTGTGCTTAGCAGTAAAACACGTTCAGATATAAGAAAATAATCAACAACAAGGAAAGAGAGTTCCTGTTATCACCATGAAGAGAATATTTTCCAATAGCAGCACATACCGAAGTGTTTTATTCCTTTTACGCCACTGCTATTTGTCAGTGCTAACAATTTTTCATTTATTAAATAACAACTCGTATGTTTTAGCCATTTGTTGTTACGTTTGTTTACAGTATGTCATTAGTTCCTCTAAACACTTAACATTATAGCAGCTATAAACAGTTGTTCCCTCATCAAGATCTTTTTATCTACACTTTTGAAGTTAATAAGACAAAAACGCAGATTGTCACGTTACGGAGAAACTACTTATATTTTAGATTTTTCAATTTATGTGGCACTCCCTCTCTAGGAATCCCTAAGAACCAGCTGTTGCTATAAAAACGATATCTAATTTGGATGAATGTGTTAATGTGAACCTTGTTAGAGCCGCTGTTATAGAAAATTCATCAACGCCTTTTAGTTCTGGGTGATAACATTTTCAGCTATAAGCACTCAAAGCTACACGTGTGGTTTTTGTTTGTTTCTTTGTTTGTTTTTTTCACTGATCACTGCACAGTCTTTTGAGATCACAACAGATTGTCGTTTTTGTGACAAATGCTTTAATGTGTCTTATGTATCAGGTGTGTACTGTACTCTGGATATGAGTTATCTACTTTAAAAAAAAAAAAAAAAAGCACCCAGGAAGCTATTAAATCATTTCCATCTGATCAGTCGAACCACTTCAGAAGGTCTGAGACACGTTTTAGCCAGATGTTGTACAAGTGGCTACATTTTACAACCAACCCCGGCTTTAAAATCTGTAAATACAGCGTGGTTGCCAGTGTTGTCACCTGTACTGCTGACCTTCCCAGAAACACTTGAATTCACAGTTGCGTAGAACAATTACGAACAAAGAATAACAGGAAGTTGGTTCTGCCAAATGTTTGTCCAGCTGTTGGTGTTTTATTTCACATTGTAAATACAATTCATTCTGTACAGTGGATGCAAATCCCTAACAATATACTGGTCTGTGTGTGTGTGTGTGTGTGTGTGTGTGTCAGATGTGGAAAGCAGCAGCTGGTCGTTCCGTCTCTGTTACCGTTGACGAAGGTTCTGATGACTGGGAGACAGATCCCGACTTTGAGGTGAGGAAGGACGGACGACTTTCTCTTTTCTTTCCAGTGAGGAATGAAACATAACAGGTCGTGATGCTGTAGGAGAATAATTACCAACTGTATGGTACGATGCTGTTACCAAACCAAAGTTCATTATTTTCATTCTTTTCTTAAGTAAAGAATGTGTCATTCGTTTTTTTTTTTTTTAATCAATTTATAGTTCTGTTTAATGCTGTGGAACATCTGCAAAGAGAGTTACTTCCTGTTATCGCTTTTGTTATAGTGGCTATAAACGGTCATTCCCTCACTAGCTTCTCTCTTTTCTCTCTCTCGAAGTTGTGAGAAATTAGAAAGCACAAACTCTTTTGTCCTGAAGACATCCTCATGATGGTGAAACACTTGATCATTTCAAAGCATTGACTCTAGAGACTCCTTCTGAAAGCATTGACACTAAACTTTCATTAACTTCCTTCAGTTTATGGAAGGAGTCTCTTGAGTCAATGCTTTGAAATGGTCAAGTGTTTCGCCATGAGGATGTTTTCAGAACATTCTCACAACTTAGAGAAAAAAAAAAGAGAAACTAGTGAGGGAATGACTGTATATAGGTACTATAACAAACGTCTTGTTATAGAAGCATCACCATGTCAACAGTTATCTTGTTAATCTGATTATTATTAGCCTCAGATTAAGTAGTGTACCTGTGAATGAGATGTTGCTATAGAAGCCATAATCTGTTTGAACGTGTGCAGTAATATAAACCTGTTTAATGCGTTGTAACATCGGGCGATCCACACACACGCGTACCCTACCATGTCAGTGTCACCACTGTACAGAGAATAGTTCACTAATATGTGGTCCTAGGGTTGTCCGTTTCCTCTTATGGACAGGGTAGAGAGGGCTGATAGACAGCAGAGCAACAGATGGGCTTCAGTCATTAATTGAACAAGTTGTACGTCAGTCTTGAGATACCAGTGATGCTGGTCTCTCCTACTCTTCAGACCTGCCTGATCCGTCCTAATGCCCTACTTCTGGCTGAAGTTTTCTTCACTCCTGTGGAGGACGGCCCCATACAGACAGTCTAAAGATACACTTCGAAGATGGCTCTGGACACTTACAGTTTTGCTACGATGGTTTAGGACTACAATTGTCAT
>JAOTRR010000034.1:9489359-9501664 GCA_028570945.1 Gogo arcuatus
AGTGTGCAAAGCGTCATCAAGGTAAACGCTGGCTACTTTGAAGAATCTAAGATATAAAACACATTTTTAAACATTTTTTTGTTTACCACATAATTCCATATACGTTCCATATGTTATTCCATAGTTTTGCAAATATGGAAAATATAATATGTAAGAAAGAGATTTAAGAAGAATTTCCATTAGGCTTACTGTATCTCTGCTAAGAACATACATGCCATATACATTATTTTTGGGATCCTTCAAATTTTCTTATTTCAAAGTCTCTACACTGGGTGATGTATTTCAGGATTTTAGTTTCAATAAATGAATCACACTAAAGGCCAACACCCAGAGGCATACATGTTTTTTTAATTATCATATTAATTTAATCAAAAATAATTTTTATCGGAATTGTCATAAAGGTTACTAACATGGCTGATGGTATATTTAAGCAATATCACACAAGAGGGAGTGCTACTGTACTGAATATCAGCACGGCTGTGATTCGATCATAGCTATTCACTGATATTCAGTGAATATTCTGATATTCAGTGTAACAGCACAATTTTGAGTGTGATATTGCTTTTATACAACAGTTCTATAAACAAGAAATTAATATTGCGTAAGTGACATTTTGAACACAATATGGCCAAATGTTCTGTTTAATTTCCTCCGCTACTGGAAATAGATCCTGAAGAAGCCACAATCACTTTATAGCATGTTGGCTAGCTGGATAGCTAGTTCACATTGATTTATACATTCCTGTTAAAGGTGCTTCCGGTAAAATTGGCATCCCTTCTTCCTTCTGACGTACAGGACACAGACAAGCGGAGTGATACACACAGTGAAACGTCCCAGTGCTGTGATGCGAAATATCAGCACACTTAGAACGCAGGTCGACCAATCAAATTAGTGGACTGGAACTAACTGTTGTGTAAAGGCCAATTCACACCAAAGATTCATGACAAAACCATTGCAGACCGTCACAGAGATGAGTAGCAGTGGTGTGAATTAATCGTTGCAAGGCATTGCAAGTCGTCTGATGTAGTTGCAAAAGATTTATTGTGTCAAATTGTAGTTGCAGTGTTTTAAAACACTGCATTCACACACTGACTTCCACTTGATCATGACTTTTGTTCAACATGTTCACGCTTTAATAACAAATACAGTCTTTTACCTGTTTTACTGAGTGTTCATTCAGTGTAGTGATGGGGGGAAGGGGATCTGAGAAAATAAAAACTGTGCTGCTCCTCCCTCTTTTCCCAGTTGATAGACTCCAGAAACACAACAGAGCCGTTGTCCCACCCATCTGACAAAATACTCACACGCAATTGGACGGATTCGGAGAGTCCTATTGGCTGATATGCGTTGAGTGATTCGTAAAGTGTCAAAAGCACTTCTGGCATTAACTTTTAGGTCATGTACTGTATGAGTATGTGATGTGTCATGGATTTAAACTGTATTTATAAACACATACAGTCATTTAAAGATCTTTAGTAATAATTTTTTTATTTACTTATGTGTTTGTTATTTACTCAATGATACGTCTCTGTTGTCTGTTTATAACAATAGTGGCTATCAGTCACTGTCAATAAACTGGTTACCACTATGTTTGTATCCATCTTGAAATAGGCTAAGTAAACAAAGATAACAACAAATGGTGTAACAAAGGCGTTGTTATGGAAAGGCGTTGGTGCTGTTGCAAGCTGTTGCATGTCGGAATCATTTTTAGATTCCAGTCTGACATATAACGCAGTAGATAGGCATTGATTTTCAGCACTGTGAGATGTGAGTCCTAGCTCACTGTACAGTGGTGCATGCAGAGCATAGGTGGCCACTATCCTATGGTTCTGGTGTGTTGACTAATGGTTACTGTGGGCCATTTCAGTATTACTTTTTGCAAGTTCATGTTGGCTGAATGAAACAATTCAGGGGCTGTGTTTGGTCCTATGGGCCATGTAGTGTAAGTGTTCTGTCGAACAAATAGCTATTATGTGAAAACTTGGATAATAAAGCGAAATTGTAAACAATTTTTTCTTTTATATCACAACAAGGTGTCAGGGTGTTGTATTTGTCAAAAAATAGTTACTGCAAAAATCTTTTTAAT
This sequence comes from Gogo arcuatus, assembly GCA_028570945.1. Classification (NCBI taxonomy): domain Eukaryota; kingdom Metazoa; phylum Chordata; class Actinopteri; order Siluriformes; family Anchariidae; genus Gogo; species Gogo arcuatus. Next base: position 9,491,446 of record JAOTRR010000034.1, read on the forward strand.
GTTGCGCACTTGAGACTAAGAAATAACTTGCGCTCCATTCTCAGTTCACATGACTGCTTACGCTGGATCGTCCTGACCTTAAAAAAAAAAAAAAAAGATTGTTGTGTGATTTTAGTTGACAGGAAGGAGACTATACCAACCTTCCCAGCCAGAAAGCAAGTCTCTCTTGATTGCTCGGCTTTGGGTGGTTTGGGTTTCATTAGAAGAGGGTAAACATTGCCACTCAGGTGCCTTGATTTATTATTTAATGTCATAAAACCAGAAGAAAATTAAGATGTGCTCAGCTGTACTGACCTGTTTTTTTTTTCAACACTCTTCTGAGAAAAAAAAAGTTGGAAGAGTTGGAGGCTTGCCAAATAAGCAAACTTTATCCACTGGTTATGAAGAGCTTTGCATCTGATGAACAAATTAAGGGTTGCCTTCCACGCGACCACTCAGTATAACAACAACAACAACAAAAATGCACATTCAGAAGATGGGTTAAAGCTGCCGTTGTTGTGCTCAGTAGTCAGGGAATTTGCATTTTGCCTATATAAACTATGTGGTTTCATGTTTTCAGGGGCAAGGACACTGTGCTGTTACATATTGAGGAACTTGGAATTTTTCTTGTGAAAATAATGTATTGAAACTGACTAAGAAACTAGGACTGTGTATTGTCAAGAATCTGCAATACTATATGTTTCATGATACAGGGGTTACGATTCAATATATTGTGATATATTGCGATTTTTTAAATCCAATTTTAGGAAAACTGTCATAGTATAAAGAACACACCACCATATGCATAAAATCTGAGTAAAAAAAAAAGTTTACCTTTTTTATGCAATCAGAATAATGGGATCTGCATTTGCATTTATCACAGTCCCTGTAATGTCCAACATCATAGCTCTACTTTTTGTGCAATCTGCGCAAAGGAATTAACATTTGCCTATATCAGTAAAAAATCAATCAATCAATAAATAAATAATAAAATAAAATAAAAATGCTTGCAGGATTCTTAAACAAATTAAGTCAATAAAAAATGTAAACAGACAGTGTGTTCTCATATTCATTGTGTTCCCCGAGTATTACGATTTTGACATGGAAAATTTTGCAAACAGCATGGCTCTTGTCCATCTCTTTAGTGCCTTCTTTTATTGTGGAAGCTAAAATGAGCCCACACTTCAGCTCTGTATGCTGCGGGAGCTGGTCAGCCATCCGTGGTAATGTTACTAGTCAGCCAGGTTTGCTAATGCTAACGTTAGTGGTGCGCCCTTATGCTACTTCCTGTCTGAGTTTACATTGGAGTGGAAGAGTCAAATGGCTGAAGATAGATTACAACATTGCTATCTAGCGGTCAGGGGTTTAAAACCCAACACAAAACGAACCACTATCTGCCATGAATCTTTGCATGTAAACTATTAATTAAAAATCAACATGGTGTTTTTGAGAATCGATACAGTTTCACAAAACATAATATCGTTGTACTCAAGTGTATCGATATTTTCTTACACCCCTATAAGAAACTGTCGTTTTGTAATTCCATTTCTTCAACTGATTGGGGTCTGTATGACAGCATATTTTTGGCTGTATTAAGAAGGATTTCATGTTTAAATTAGGGACCTCCTGTCTCTGGCCGGGAGCTGGTGGTTCAACCTTCGTGTAAGAATTAAACTGCAATATGCTTTTTTTTCATATCATGCAACTCTCTTTTGGAGTTACTATTAGATATTGCCAATGGGAGATATGTGTTAAGAAATTATATAGGGTACTGTCTGAATAATTAACGTATGACGAGCACCACTTTACCTTGCACGTTTGACTCATGCAGAAGTGGTTGTGTGTGAATAATAGATAATCATCACAGTAGGTTACACACTAGAAGAAACACAATACACTTCTTTCCTTTTGTCACTCAGATCTGAATGAGGACAAAAAGAGGACACACAACTCTCGCTCCATCACATTTAACCCACTTTTTTTTCTCTCTGAAATTCGAGAACACTAGTATACATAAAACACACATACAGCTTAGTATCTTGGTTCCAGATAAGGAAAAAATCAGACAAAAAGATGATTGCATTAAAATGTTTATGATTTTGCTTCTATCAACTATAGTATTGGTAAATATTCTGAAAAGTAGCTATGAAACAAGTGCCAGTCACACAGCATCATTGATCCCAAACATTTTCTTTCTTTCTTTCTTTCTTTCTTTCTTTCACCTTTATCACATAACTGAGAAATATTTTAGGTAGAGTCACTAACCCTCAAGGATTAGCCATAAGGCTTCTGACTTGAATTCTTCACCTGTGTAGTTATCTTTTCCTAATAGTTTTACTGTAGTTACCAAATAAGTCATAGTAGTTACTAAACAATATGCTTTACGATATCTGAATAATTAGCTAGGACATTAAGGGGTTAATGCTATATAGCCTAGTAATGCTATAAAATTCTGAAGCTACAGCTATTTTTGTTAAGCTAACATACTCCACTGACAACCCATCATTGTCTGGCTAGCTAGGTTATTTAAAGCAAGCTAACACAAGCTAGGTTGCTTAATGATCACTCAATAATTAAAAAGATTTTAAATTCATTTCAGCTTGGCGCATTGGCACACAGATTTCCAAACATGCACACTCTCCCTAACTCACTAACTGAGTAATGTAACATAATTCACTTGTCATATACCAATGGAGAAGTCAATGGAATAAAACCTATTTCAAATACAAAAGTACATAGTCTAGCATTTCTTTTTTAATAATATTAAGTGCTTTATTGCCCCTGTTTACACTCATAAACGGTTTTGCCCACAATTTTGAGAACGAAATTGCAACCGAAACTGAGGATTTTTTTTTTCCTGGGTAATTTGTCCTGATGAAGTCTAAAGTGATATTAACACCCCTTATCTGAGATTTGTCTAATGGACTACATAGTCACAAAGTAATGAAACAGCCCTTAAGATGACCCATGGAATTCAACCAATGATAATAAAAAAAAAGTATAATTAAGTACAGGATCACTAAGATGAAGAAATGCTAAAGAAAGAAATTATGACGATGAAGAAAGCTTAATTACATAATACACTAAGACACATACGCACACACACACACACACACACACACACACATATACACAAACATGTACACTCTTCAAAAATAGCCCATTACACTCAGGCGTGATAGACAGGTATGACTTTCTGCAAAGCTGTAAGGACTTAATTACCCTCTTCATGTGAAACCCAGCTATCACACATCAATTTACTCCTGGAAGCGAGGCAATATGAAAACTAGCCACGGTTTGGATCTCAGAATGAAAGATTTCTGGGAGAAAAGAAAGAGCTGTAAAATGAAAATAAACACTGTTTTTTTAAATTCATCTCTTATTCATACAATAGACTATAGGAAAATGCATCAATTTACTACAATCACACCAACAAACATTAAACATGCAAAAACAAACATTATTATATATACAATTAAAATAATAATTAGACAAATTTAGAATTGTATTTCCACAAACAAGCACAAAGAGAACCACAAAAATGAAATAAATAAATGAAAACTGAACAGATGGAGCTGAGACCAAGCACTTTTCTCTTACTATCCTTGTGAGGACTTTTCGTTGACATACTAATCAATGTAGCTAATTAATGCTATGCCTACACTGACCCTTAATTTAAATAAAAGCTGTAGTTTTGTAAAAAAAAAAAAAAGCAGTTTTCTTTGTGGGTACCAGCTAAATGTCCTATATTGGTGGGGACATTTGGTTGATAACAAAGATATAAAAACATGCCCACACACACAATAGCTGCATCAGACCACAATGTCTATATAAAGCTTAAAGCTCATCTAAAGACCTTCACTTGAACTAATTGTAGACTTAGTCACACACATTAAAACCCTATCTGACTGTGATGTTGCCGATGTTAAATTTCCCTGAAGTATTAGAGATTTTCCCCCCAAAAATCATTATATTAATCAAACGCTCTTTGCATGAAAAAGGATTCTCTAATTCTGTTTCTTTCACCTATCTAGTTGCTCATATACAGTATGTACATCTTTGTTGCTGGTTAATTACTTTATCCACTTGGGGGAAGTTTCTTGGTTGAGCTATATAGTATTTGATTGTGAATATATTTTATGTAAATGTATATATTGCTTAGAGTTTAGATGCCTGTTAATAAGCCTTGTTTTACTAAATGTTTGCTGTTATTAAAAAAGTATACATTTACATTGTTATGTCCATATTCGTCCACACATTCATGTGATCTCATCTGATTATTTGCTCATTGCTATAGATACAGTCACCACATTTTGTCAGACATCAGCCAATACTTATTCTGCTGTTAAAATTGATACTGTTAGCAATCCAGGGAGGTCCACATATACTCAGTTCCAGGGACACAAGTCCATAAGTTCATAAACACATCAATGTAAAGGCATGCTCCAGGTATAAAATAAATTTCTCTCAAAAAGAAAGATGGATTGTAAAGTAAAGAAATAGATACCCTCCCCAAATGTATGGCACATAATGCCATCAGTTTTAACTGGTTGCACCAGCAGAAAGCTGAGGGAACTGAACTTTACAAGACTTTCTACTTAAATTAAAACAGCATCCTGTCATAGCAAACTGTCTCTTGCTTTCTATATTCCCTTTATGCTTCAAACTTAAAGAATATTTAAATAACCCGTCAAGAAAAATAGCGTCTCAATTTAATTTTGTCCATGTACAAATAAACCGACAGTTTTACCTTTAAATCCACCTGCTGTTCGCTTCTGTCACTCCTCTTTCCTTTACAGTCTACAGATCATCACCCCGTCTCTTTCCACTGTACTGTAAGAGCACAGTGTGAGAATGAGCAGAGCTGAAGGAGGAGGAGAAAAGAACAGGAGGTGGAAAGAGGAGGGGCAATTGGACGAGAAAAAAGGCATGGCGGAAAAATAGAGGGAATAGGAGGAGGAGCAAGAAATGAAGTAGGAGGAAATATTAGAGGGGACAGAAGAGGAAACATGGCAATAAAATAGTAAGGAGTAGAATGAATAGTAGGAGGAAGAGGAGAAGGAGGAATCGGAGGAGGAGGCAGAAATGTAAGGAGAAAAAGCTGAAACAGGAGACAGGAGAGGAGGAGGAGAATGAGGCAGAGCTGGCAGTGGCAGAGAAGAAATGAGATGGTTAAGCAGGAGAAAAAGGGAAAATATTATTATGATTATTATTATTATTATAAAACACTAAATTGCTGTGAATTCTCTCATATTATTCCCAGTGTTTCCCAGAATAGTGCAACAGAAAAACATTTGCTCTATTGTCTGGAGATCACGAGTTCAAATCCAGATGATGTCACATTCATCTGTGGCTGGGAGTCCAAGACAGCAAAATTGGCCATGATCTCAGGGAAGGAGGGTTGGCATACTCTCTCTCCTATCAATCACAAGTCTGACTAACCAGTCATGGGCATCTGTGAGCTCATGTATACGGGAGTGGGCGGCTAGCGCTTTCCTCTGAGTATGTTACGCCACCCCTGATGTTGTCTGAGCAGGTAGTTGGAAGAAGCATGTAATAGCCTTTGCCCTCCCTGGTTGGTGGGACAGAATGGAATTGGCCATGACAACATTAAGTAGAAAATCTGGGATTTTTTTTTTAAGTGAATGATGAACATTCTACAGTATCAGTGCTTTCCTATTTTCTCTGCATTTCGCTGTGGACAAAGCAAGCTAAGGGGGACAAAACCCTTTTTGTTATGAAAATGACAAAAATGTCTTAAATTCCACATTTGTGGTAGATAAATCCTTTTTAAAAAATAAGTCTCACTAGTAATAGCTTCAAAGTTTTTTTTTTTTTTAAATCCACCATTGACCATGAACTAATAGTTGAGAATAATAAGTCAAACAAAAACCAACCATTTCCAACCATTAAGTTTGGCTCATTATGTGGTCTTTAATGGATCTTGAAGGATTGTTAAGAGTCCTAAAGAGCCAAGGCACTATTATTGTACAGGGGCAAAATAAATACAATTATGAAGATATTTTTTTTTTTACTGGGGGGGGATTACCTGTCTTCCATAACAAGTGAACAAAACTATGCCTCAGCCAAGATTAGTGAACTAACAATCAAGCATTCAAATTATACATCATATTATACAAAAAGAGCATGTACACAAGAAAGACAGCACTGTTTTTTTTAATCAATACATGAAACTTTGGAAAGCTTTTAGAAATTATAGAAGGCATAGCTTGCATTGGCATAGCTCACAGCAAGAAGGTTCCGGGTTCGAATCCAACGGCCCACTGGGGCCTTTCTGTGTGGAGTTTGCATGTTCTCCTTGTGCCTGTGTGGGTTTGCTCCAGTTTCCTCCCACAGTCCAAAGACATGCAGATTAGTTCAATTGGCTACTCTAAATTGCCCATAGGTGTGTATGTGTACCCTGGGACGCTATAAATCACCCAAGAGAATTCATGGAAGCTAGTTGATGGCTTTCTGGATCGCCAACCCTCAACTATGAGGATGCCAGGTGGATTCCATATGGGGGTGGTCTGGGGACGGTCAATCCTTTACTATTCTGATAGCAAACTCTCACGTCACACACTTGCCAGGCCAAGTAGGAGAGGCCTGAAATCCACAGCTGGCAGATGGCAGTATAGGGCATGTCTAAGGGGGTGTGGCCTAAAAGGTAGCAACAGGGTTGAAATAAGATATGGTGTCACTGCACCAAGTTACACCATCAGAGAGGTTGACACTAAAATGGTTGAAAATAAAATTTTTGTGCAGTGTCTCAGCAGAAATGCATTTTTTAATTAAAATATCCCTGTAGTTAGTTATGACAACAAAATCATTTTTCGTAAGCCTAGCTTACATGTATCAATATACCGACAAGGCTAAAACCCTATGCTAATTTACATTTTGACCCTTCTAATGCGCTCGTGGCAGAGAAGAGGATTGCAGACAGATGTAAAAACACAGGAAGGTGTTTTATTTACAGGCATGCTATTATAATACAAAAACATGACGCAAAGTCAGAGTCACGAAAAGAAATGAAACAGAAAGCAGAGTCATTAAACCAGAGTAACAAACAAGGCTAGGAGACATGGAAAACAAAACAGTATACTCTGTGAAGCTTTGGGTGTTTGCAGAGTCCTTATGTGAGTGCGCTGATTGCACTCTAAACAGCAACAGATGAAACCAATGATAATTGGTCCTAATGGCGCGTACAACATGCTCCGTGCACGCGAATAAGAGTGGCCGCTTGAGCTGCACCAAGCTTGAGCACACGAAGACGTCACAGAAACCCCCAAAGAGCTCTCTCTGGGAGTTGAAATCCTCCTTGGGCTGCCCCGGGGTTAAGGACCTGGCATGAGAAGACGTCCCCTCAGAGCTCCGCTCTGGGCGGATATGGCACCAGAACCTGGGCTTGGATTCCGGTTGAGACTTAAACAGGGGTATGAGGATGGTCAGGGGCTCAGGCATAGATATGGGCTTAAGCATAGAATCAGGCATGGGCATGAGTTCAGACATAGGCCCGGACAAGGGCTCCGGACTAGACATGGATTCAGGCTTGGACCTGGGCTCCAGACTAGACATGGATTCAGGCTTGGACCTGGGCTCCAGACTAGACAAGGACTTGGACCTGGGTTCCAGATTAGACATGGATTCAAGCATAGACATGTACATGGACTCCGGCATGAATCTGGGCTTGAGCATGGGCATGGACTCGGGCCTGAATCTGGGCTTCAGTATAGGCATGGACCCTGGTGTCGCCATGGGCATGAACTCAAACATGGGCATGAACTCAGGCATAGGCATGGATTCAGGCCTGTATCTGGGCTTGAGTATGGGCATGGACCCTGGCATCAGCATGGGCATGAATTTGAACATGGGCATGGACTCAGGCATCAGCATGGACTCAAACGTGTACTCTGGCTTAGACTCTGACCTTTGCATGGACATGGTTTTAAATCTTGGCATGGGCACCAGCATTAGCATGGGCATAGACCTGGACATGGATCTTGGCATGGGCTCTGGTGTTAGCATGGGCATGGACTCAGGCATGAGCTCTGGCATGGTTTGAGCAATGACATCTTTGAGCCCAGGTGACGGAGCGAAGAGCTCGTCCCCGCTGAAGCCAGGCGGTGGAGCGAGCAGTGGAGTGGAGGCCACCCTGTCGACCTCCATGTCGACCTCTGGAGCGAGCAGCGGAGACCGCCTGTCAGCCTCTGGAGCAAGCAGTGGAGCAGAGACCGCCCTGTCTACCTCTGGGGTATCAGCCTCTAACTAGGCTTTCAGTCCATCAGCGTGCCGGTCCGGTGAGCCAATAACTCATGCAGCCAACCCACCAGCTCTCCGTAGGTTTAGGCTCCACCAAGTCCTCACAGAAGAAGCGGCACTGCAATAAGAATCCGTTGGGTGGCTACTCCACCCCATCATATGGCGCAGCAATGTCCAGCCCTATCCACTGGAGAAAAAACACAAATCCTGGCTTAAGCACCGTGACATTAGCGTGGGACTGCGCAGCGTGCCTGTTCCTTCCCACTACATCCATGGTTGAGGCGAAGTATTCTGTCAGAGAAGAGGGTTGCAGACGGATGTAAACGCAGGAAGGTGTTTTATTTACAGGCGTGCTATTATAATACAGAAGCGTGATGCAAAATAGAGTCACAAAAATAAACGAACCAGAAAGCAGAGTCATTAAGCCAGAGTATCATAAACAAGGCTAGGAAACATGGAAAACAAAACGGTATACTTCGCGAAGCTTTGGGTGTTTGCAGAGTCCTTATATGAGCGCACTGATTGCACTCTAAACAGCAACAGGTGAAACCAATGATGATTGGTCCTAAAAGCGCGCGCAACGCGCTCCGTGCGCTTGAACAAGAGCGGCCGCTCGAGCTGTACCAGGCTCGAGCTCGTGACAGCCCAGGTCAGAGCTATCATTATTACCCAATTACAATGATGCTTCAAATCATGTGGTTTTCTGGTGTTTTAGCTACAATATTGTGGTAATTAATATGCCAGATGGAATGCATAACTAAAAGATGCCAAGTGGATGCCAAAAAAAGTAAAGCAAAAGAGGCGAGAATTAAATCACGAAATGTTCACTAAGTGCTGAAATGCTTGTGTATTTGTTTTTTATTTTTATGGTATTTCATTTATATGTCCATATGCACTTGTCTGCAACTTGAGTATATTTGAGTACATGCGTATATTTCCCTATGCATTTGTCCACACACACATACTCACTCTCATACTGGTTCTGTCATGTGCAGGAAAAAAAGGAAGTAATTCCTGTGAAATTAGTAGGCCTCACCATGGCAACTGACCTATATAGTAGAAAAGGTGTGAAACACTGGAGCCCTCACTTGGCGCGCGCACACACACAACATGCATGTGAATTCTTTTCATGTAAACCACAGAAAAACTTGCAAATAAATTAGTCTCTGTGTAATTTACAAAAGCATTCTTAAGAAGAAAGAACACATTGATGAGCTCAGGAACACCAAAAGACCACAGAAACTAACTGTGACCATGAATTCTTTTCCTGGGTAAGTATAACCCAGTGTCAGTCAATAATCAAAAAAAGATTATACCAGAGTAAATATAGAGGGTTTACTACAAGCCTCAAAAAACAGGAAAGACCAAATTGGAGTTTGCCAAAAATATTTTAAAATGTCCATACTGTTCTGGAATAACATTTTATGGACAGATGAGACAAAGATAAACTTTTACCAGAAAGATGGGAAGAGAAGTGTATGGAGAAGGGAAGGAACTGCTCCTGATCTGAAGCATACCACCTCATCTTATGGTGTGGACATGTATGGATACCAATGGAGCTGGTTCCCTTGTATTTATTGAGGATGTGACTGCTGACAACAGCAGCAGGATAAATTCTGAAACGTACTGGGCTATATTATCTGCTCAGATTCAGCCAAATGCTTCAAAACTCATTAGACAGCAATTCACAGTTCAGATGGACAATGACCTAAAGCATACATTTTTTTTCCACTATCCAAATCAATCTTCTGACCTGAATCCAACTGAGCATGCATTTCATTTGCTGAAGGCAAAACACCCCAAGAACAAACAGGTGTCACGTTAATGGGCTGTAGACGGCTGTAAGTGCGGAAAGGAGTTTATTAAGAACACACACACAAGCATACAAAACCAAATCGGCGGGCAAACTCATAAACGTAAAACAGACAAAGGGTCATGCGATGTGCGAACAGACTAAACTGGGCAAAGACAGAATCATAAA
>JAOTRR010000034.1:9531233-9559921 GCA_028570945.1 Gogo arcuatus
ATAACCACATGGGCTCAGGATTACTTTGGCAAACCTTTGTCAAGCACTACAATACTGAGTTACGTCCACAAATGCCAGTTAAAACTTCACTGTGCAAAAAGGAAGCCTTAAGTTAATTGTGTCCAGAAGCGCCGACAACTTCTCTGGGCTCAGAGGCGTCTGGGATGGACTATCACACAGTGGAAACGTGTATTGCGCTCAGACAAATCAGTATTCCAGGTCTTTTTTGGAAGAAATAGATGCCGTGTGCTCTGGATCAAAGAAAAAAGGACCATTCAGACTGTGTGTGTGTGTCTGTCTTTCAGTGATGGCGGAGCACTGATAAGGAGGAAAGAGCAGAGAGGAGGCAGTTCTCACAGCTCAAGAGTGTGTACGAGTCACTGGTGTCTTTCGCTGAAAAGCGATTCTTATTTGCAAAAATAAACCCCAAAGTTGACAAAACCCGCCTGTCCTGTGCTTCAGTGTTCCGCCCCACCACAGAGACCACTACAGCAACACATTTACAAATCACTGTTTTCAGTTTTAATTTCAATTTCAACATACCATCCCACCTTTTTCTGATTTGGAGTTGTAAAAAATTAATCGCAATTATCAGACTGTCTAATCTCTTAGTTTTTCCTATCGGTAATTACATTGTTTAGACAGCAGAGGGTGCAATAATGTAAAATAGCAGGAATGTATGTGAATTCACCCTAGGCAGAAATAAAACAGCTCTAATGCCATCACACAAAAAAACAGATCTAAAACTGGAAAAAGCTGTTGTGCGATTGACTAAAAATAGATTTAAGAAATCAGAGCTATCTTTTTACAGACTGCCAAAAGCTAACGAAAAGAGAAGAAAATGGCAGTAGTACAGATGTTCATAAAAATTTAAGAAAAGGACTATGTTAAATTTTTTCATTATTAATAAAAGGAATGTTTTAGTTAATAGGCTATTTTATTTTACTCCAACCTTGACAAATGTGGATAAATAATTATTGTTGGTTATTAAGAAAATGAATCAAAAGTTGTTTTTTTTTAATTTAACAAAATGAATATTTAAGTTGATAAAGAATAAGAAAAAAATTTTGGTAATAAAATGTTCTTAATTTAATTTGTTATATCAAAAATATTGTGGGAAAATCAAACCATGAACCCAATATTGTGAATCAAATCGTGAATTGGGTGAATCATTACATGCCTAGTAGATACTTACTGAATTCTTGTATAGCGGTGTAGTACTGATAAACAACATGCTGTTTCAGTTGCTTAAATTAAACGCTCGTCCATGTTTAAGCTAAAAGGAAGCAAATATTACGAGATACAACACAATTTATTTTTGTTGATCTTAAAGCTGCAGACATCATGTTTTCTGGCAGACATTTTAATCATCCACCTCAACAGCCACTGAGATTGTTGGAACCCATTGCTGATTCCTGATACTCTCTCAACAAATAATAGCTGATAAACTCAATTACTACCCTCTTGTATCATTTATACTGTGTTCAGCCAACAAGAACACTTCAAATCAAATCAAATTCAAATTTTATTTGATTTCAATAAAATCAAATAAAATTTGATTTTATTAAAATAAAAAAATAATCAAATTTGATTTATTTGACTTCAGTTAGTGAAGAGTGATGGAATATTAAAAAAAAAAGAAGAAGAAGAAAAAAAAGAATGATCGTAGAACTACCTCAGCTCTGCTAGCTGTGCCTGGTATCCCAGAATGTCTTTTTCACGCTGTTGTTTGCAAGTGTGTGCTTGTTGTAGTGCCCTCTGTTGGTCATCATATTTCTGCTTCAACTCCAGCAGCTTGGCGTTTTCAGACCGCAAATTTCCAACCTCCTTAAGCTGGAACAAAAAAAAAAAAAAAAAAAAGAGAAAAGCTATAGCAGAAAACAGAACCCAAAAAAATCTAAAATGCTGAAAAAAGTCATAATCTGTTTAATGTTCTGTCCCATTGCTTCAAATCATCTCCTTGTATTTCATAGCACTAAGTTTACAAACCCCAACTGATTTTCACTAAAACTCAGGTGATGATTAACAAACAACACTGATGGAAACAGAGCCCCAAAAGCCCTTGCCATGCCTGGTGCACAAGAGATGGAAGAAATGGGACAGCTACTTTTTTGGTTCAGATGCACAATGGGTCATTTTGAACCAAAAAAGTTTAAAGACAGAATCCCATGCTCTAGCACATCCAAGTCAAGCCACATCAAAGCACACCAATAAGACTTGCATGCCCTTAGCGAATGCCCACATGCCACAAATACTACTGAATAGCTGACAGCTGACAGCTACTGACAGCCTAGGACTCACCAGGCCATCTCTCTCAGTCTGCAGAGCACCAACACTGACGCTAAGGCTATTTGAATCCTCCAATTTGATAGGGTTGAGTGTGTCAGGGCTTGTTTGCTGTCTATGTTCGACTTCCTTCTTGGCCTTCCTGAATTCCTCCATCAGTCTGTCTCGGTCAGACTGCAGACTGACCATTGCTTTAGAAAACGCATTAACCTGTCTGCTATAGGAACTCTTCTCCAGCGATGCCTGTTTAAGCTGGGCCTCTTTCTCTGATATGGTTTGTGAAAGATCGTTCACCAGCGCCGATAATTTCGAGTGTGGATCTTTGCTTTCTAGTGCCAGAAGCTTTTGGACCAAGACATTCTTTTCTGTAGCAAGAGCCGATATCTCTGAGGTGGAATCATTTAGCTGACGCTCAAATTTATTCATAGATGCTGTAGCTTCCCTGAGTTCTTCATCGTATCTGCTGCGTAAAATCTTGAACTCCTCAATGAGCTGATCCCTGTCATTTTGCAGTGCTGCCATGGCTTTCCCAAGTGATTCATTCTGAGATTTCAGATTCTTGTTTTGGCTTTTAGCTTCAGACAAATCCTGCTCTGCTTGCATAATGTCCCTGGCCAAATCTGCAACTCTCTGGTCTGCAGTTTCTCTCTCGTTTCTCAGTAAATTAACTTCACGGTCAAAAGCATTTAATTCTACGTTGTACTTTTCTTCAGCCTCCACCAATTTTCTCTCAGACTCTTTGACTGTTTCCTTTAGGCTTGTGTTTAAGTCATCTGCAGCCACTTTTTGGGCGAACAACTTTTGCTGAAGTTCATTACATTCAGAAGCTTTCACTGCTATGGCCTGCTGCAAATCAGCAATCACTTTACTCTCATTCGTCTGTTGTCTCTCCTTCTGTAAGGCCAATAAATTGTCTTGCAGTTCTTGCACCTGAGAATGTAGTTTAGCTTTTTCTTCTTTTAAGGCTTTGGTTTCCTCTGCTTCCTTCTGTAGCTCTAGGAGGGCATCACGATGATGCATTTCAGCAGCTCTTTTTTGGTTCTCAAGGTTTCTTATTGAATCCTGCTGCTTTTTGAGTAGATCCTTCAGCTGGTTGTCTTTAAGGGATAACACCTGGTTTAAATCCTCTCTGTATCTGATGAGCTGTGCTTTGAGCATGGCATTCTCTGAATTGAGATCATCCATCTGATGAAGAAGGGTTTTGATCTCTTGTTTTAAGCTCTTGGTCACACCCTCAGCAGATTCTTCTTTACCCCGTTCCTTAATCTGCTTTAATTCTGATGTCAAACGCTCTTTGTCAGATTGCAAAGACAATACTGAGTTCCTTAAAGTGTCAACATTTATTACCATCTGTTCTTTCTCCTGAGCACATCTGTCCAATCGGGTCTGGAGACTTTGGACTCTGCTTTCTAAAGTCTTTACTTCATTCTCAGAACTTTCTTGCTTGGTATAGAGAGCAATTAATCTATCCTCATACTCTGCTAATTGAGCACGATGATTAGCCTGCAGCTGCTCCAGATACCCTGACAACTGCCCATCTTTTGAGGATAACAGACAGGATATCTCAGAGTCTTTGCTCTGAATAAGAGATTTCAAATGCGATGAAATTGCTTCTTGTTTCTCCAAGTCAACTAGAAGCTTGCTGTACTGGGCCTGGACTAAAAGGAGCTCAGATTCTCTGTCTGATAACATTTTAGATGAGTGCTCAAGAGTGGACTTTACTTGGGAAACTGAATATTTTTGCTCATCGAGTTGTTTCACAAGTGTGCTTTTATCACTTACTAACCTCTCGATTAAGGCACTTTGCTCGGAGGACTGTTTTGTAAGTATTTCAAGGTTTTGATTGAGTTCAGTATTGCTTGCACGCATTACAAAGAGCTGCCTCTGGTGTGCTGTAGCTGCAACTGAATATTCGTTCAAAGTCCTCTCCAATTTCCTGTTGGTAATCTGCATATCATTTAGCTCCCTAGCTTTCTCCCTATTGTCCTCTGACAGTTGAGTAATAACCAAGCTTTGTTCAAGAAGCTGGCTATCCTTATCATGCAAGACTTTCTGGAATACATTGTCCCACTGCTTTGCAGCATCACTCATATTTGGCTCTACGCTTAACACTGCTAGTTTGGCTGAACTGGTTTCTGCTTCTCTCTGCAGAGTTTTAATCTGCAAATCTTTGGACTCGACTTGTTTCTGTAAGGATATAACAACTTGAGCCTCTCTGTTATTCTGCTTTTGCAAGTCACTGATCTGTTTCTGCATCTCAGCTTGCTGTTCTTTCAAAAGGGCTTGCTGCTGTTCCACCATTTTTTCCAAGGACTTCTCCTTTTCTGCTGACTCAAATTCAGACCATTCTTGCCTCTCTGCAAGCTTCTGCTTAAGTATGTCATTTTCAGAAGTTACCCTGGACAGTTCCTTACTGGTTTCATTGAGGATATTTTTGTGTGTTTTGAGTTCTTTTTCAAGACTCCCATTTTCCTTCTGCAAATCTGTGACCTTCTCAGTCATGTCTCTGAGCTCCTTCTGTACATGTTGGTGCTGGGTCTCAGAGTGCTTTAAAGACCTTTCTAGATTCAAAATCAGTTCCTGATATTTAATACAATCCTGTTGTAGCTGATTGAGCTCATGATGCTTCTCTTTTAGCAGCTCTTGAAGTTCCCTCTTCATGTTTTTAGAGCCTTCATTGCCTCTTTGCAATGCTTTGAGCTTCTCTTCAAATTCTTTCACAAGCTTCAAGTGCAACTCTTCCTTTTCTTGACAAACCTTTGCCTTGTCCTCCTTGACTTCCATCAGCTGAGCTGAAAGCTGCATTTTTTGTTTTTGCAAGACATTAATTGCCTCAGTCAATTCATCTATTCTTTCGGAATTTTTTAGAAGCACTGTCTCCAAATACTCATTTTCATTTTTGACCTTATCAGATGTCTCTTGGACGTTCTCAAGTTCCTCTTGCAGCATACATTTGTCATCTTCCAAAATCTTAACCTTTTCACTTAGGTTTATGGTTTCTTGTGTGTTTTTTTCTATCACCTGCTGAAGATCTGATATAGTTTTGTCCCGCTCGCTCAATTCTCCTTCATGCTCATTCTCTGCCTGTTTTAATTGCTCAGTAAGATTTGACTTCTCCTTTTGTAGTAATGCAACCATTTCAATATGCACTGCTAAATTTGTTTTTTGAGTCTCTATTTTCTCTGCGAAAGTTTCATTCAAACTGAGAGCCTCACTTAATTTGAGCTGCAGACTGCTTTCAGTCGAATTCGACTCTATGTGCCACTTCTTTAGAGATAAGCTTGTTTCTTTGAGTTCTTTTGCTAAGTTCTGGTTATCCTGCTGAAGTTCACACATCTGTCCTCGGAGCTCCTCTGATGATTCTTGAAGGGACTTAATTTCACTTTCCAACTGGCTATTTCTTAAAGTCAAATCATCAACTGTGCATTTTTGTTTGTCATCAAAAGACATCAGGTCTTTTCTTATCTTTTCATTTTCCGCTTCAAGCTCCTCAATCTTTTGTTGTTTCAACTTGGCAAACTTTCTAATTTTTTCTTTAACCTTGTCATTTTCTTCCTCTAATTCAGCTATCTGCTTTCCAAGAATGTCTCTTTCAGATTCATATTTGTGAGATTTTAAAAGAGCTTCCTGTCTCTCTCTCTTAGCACCTTCAAGAAGCTGCCTCATTTTGTCCATTTCACTGCTAACATTCTCATAAGCTTGGAGGAGAGATTCATATTCCTGCTTCAAATCGGCATGCTTGGATTTCCATTCAGATAACTCCTCAGTCTGAGAGTCTTTTAGGGACTCTAGTTGACATGAGAAGGCTTGCTTCTGTTGGGTGATGTTCTCAATTGTGAGTTTAAGGCTTTCACAGGCTGCTGATAAGTTGTGATTATCACTCAGAATTCGATCCACATCTGTGGCAAGGTTCTGTTTTTCAGCATTCAGTTTGGAAATGTTACTTTCCAGTTCATTTTTCTGCCGTCTGAGTTCAGAAACTACATTTTCTAGAGATGATGTTTCACTTTGCAAATGTTCATTCTTCGATCGTAGTTTCTGGATTTCTTCTGTAATGGCACGGTTCTCCTTCAAAAGCTCCTTACGAGAAATCAAAGCGGCTTGTAGTTTTTTTGTTAGCTGATCTACTGACTTATTTTCTCCAATTTCTGCTTGTTTGTGTTGGCGCTCACTGACTTCAATTCTCATTTTTTCCATTTCTACCTCATGGAGATGTATTTGTCTCTGAAGTTGTTGTTCTAGAGTAGATATGAGTGCCTCCTTTTCTGAGAGCTGAGACTGAAACTCTAACAGAATATTATTAGAACCCTCTTTAAAAGGGGATTGCTGTTCGCAGGTCAATTTCGAACTTTCGGATGGTACAGATGGCTTACTGTCTGCTGCAGCTGCTTTGTCAGTTAATTCATTCTTAATCAGAAGCTCCTTGTTTTGTGCTTCGAGTTGCTTTAGCAGTGACTCAAGTTGTGCAAAATCCTGTTTGGACTTTTCAAAGTCCATGATGCAGCTCTCTTTATCTCTCTGTAATGTTTCTATTTGCAATTTCAGTTGCTCAACTTCAGATTTTGCTTCTCGGCACTGGGAACAATCCTGAGAAACTTGCTGCCGACTCATGGTTATTTCATTCTGCAAAGCTTGAATTTGTTCTGATCTCAGAGCGATCGTTTTTAAGGCAGACTCCAGCTGTGTCATTATGACATCTCTTTCTTGACGAAGTCTTTCCATTTCATTCTGCATCTTGTTTTTCTTGCATACTTCACTTTCAGCTGCCTTCAAACTTAAATTAAGTTTTTCAAAAGATGTTGATTGATTCTGATGCTCAGGCTGTAGCTTGGTCATATTTTCTTTAAGCTGCTCAAGTTGTCTTTCAGCTGTTTCAATGTATAACTTTTGGCTCTCAATTTGTTGGTTCTTTTCACTGATTTCTTTAACAAGTTCAGCTCTTTCAAACACTGACTTCTCAACCATTTCTTTGGATTTTTCCTCCAACTTGACCAGCAGTTCATCTTTATGGACCATTTCATATGTTACCTTTTCTAGTTTCTGTTTAAGACACTCTAACTCTTCATGAAATATGGACGACCGTGTTTCTTCCACAGATGCATTAAGCATCTCCAATTGATTTTGATGGGCAGATTGTAGCTTGGTCATGCTTTGTTGCAGGTCCTTAAGTTGCTGTTCAGTAGTTTGGATGTAAGCCTTTTGCTTTGCAATTTCATCATTCTTCTCAGTGATTTCTTTAGCAAATTCAGATCTTGCACACACCATTTTTTCTGCCATTTCTTTAGACTGTTCTTTCAAACTGACTAGTAATTCATCTTTTTGGGCCAATTCAGATTTCACATTTTCCAGGTTTTGTTTAAGACATTCTAGCTCTTCAAGAAGTGATGTTTGCGCTGATTGTGTTTCTAAAGACATTCGTAAATGCTGCACAGCAGTTTCTCTTTCTTCAAGGCCTCTCTCTAAGGCCTCTATTTTGTCTTGCAGACATCGTGAATTCTGTAGCGCACATTCCAGCTCTTGAACTTTGAGATCATAACTCGATTGAACAACCATAAACTCATCCATTTGCTGGTTGTGCTTCTCCTGAAGAGATCTGAAGTTGGCCTTGACTTCACAAAGTTCGTCATTTAATGTTTTCTGACTTTCTTGAGATTTTTTGCGGGCCAACAATGCAGCATGAGCTTTCTTTTGAAGCTCGGATTTCTCTTTCTTTACCTTGGCTAACTCGCTTTCTAATACTTCAGTATGATGTGATATTTCACTTCTTGCATCCTTGTCGGTCATGCTGATGTCTTTAATTTGCTCAAGTTTGGCCTCCAATTTCAGCTTCTCATTCTCAAAAGCAACATCTTTTTCATTGCTGGTCATTTGAAGCTGGTCAATTAAATGCCTCTGTTCTTCTAGTTTCTGGAGAGTGGACATCAAATTCTCCTCCTGTTCCTTTAATCTACCTTGTAAACAATAAGCGCTGTCTTCCATTTGCAATATGATCTGCTCCTTTCCTGACATGGAGAGCAATAACTCATTGATTTTACTGTCTTTATCCTTTACTTGCTGACTAAGATCAGAAACAGCTGTATCATGTTCTTTTGTGAGCAAGTTTGTTTGCATCATTAGTTCTTCCAATTTCTCCTGCAAAGTTGAAATTTTTGCTTTGTTCTCTGCACTTTCTGCATTTTGTTTCTCATGCTCCTCTATCTTCTTTAGCAACTCTTTTCTGACAACAAGCGCTGCCTGAAGCTTTTTCTTCATGGCCTCTTTTTCTTTAGTTACTTTGGAAATTTCAAATTTAAGTTCATTGTTGTCTTTCACCAAAGCCTTGTTTTCTGATTCTGTATTTTCCATTTGACCTTTGCAAAGAGACAGATGTCCTTTTGTCTCTTCCAGTTGTGAAAGCAGATTGTTTTTCTGCTCCTCATGTTTTATCCTTTCATTGGAGGCAGATGCAACCACCTGTGTAATTGATGTATCCCTCACTTTTAACTGCTGGCTGAGTGCAGTGAGTAGTTCTTTTTGCTGATTGATCTGAATGCTCATACAACGGATTTCATCATTTTTCTTTTGGATAAGTGCTTTGTGTTTCAAACTAGCCTCTTTGAGCATTTCTGATTTCTGGATTTCTGCCCTGAGTCTTTCTTTGAGATCTTTAATACTTTCAGACAATAAAGCAATCTTACCTTCACTCTCACTTTTATTGTCTAAGCCCCCCACATGCCTTTGCTCTAGTTCCCTGTTTAACTTAGCTAATTCCTGTTTAAATGAAGACACTTGAGAGTGATTGTCTTCTTGCAGCTGTTTAATTGTGCATTGCAAGGAAACCCTTTCTTCTCCGACAGCCACTTCTTTATCTGACATGGACTGCGTTAAATGGGATATCTCTCTCTGAGCATACTCTTGACTTTCTTCCAATTTCTTGAGCTCTATTTGCTTATCATGTAAGGCCTGTCTTAATTCAATATTCTCTCTATCCTTTGCTTCAACAGTGGATACAGTCTCCTCTAATTTGCTTCTACTCATTAAAGCATCCAATTCTTTCTCCTTAAGTCTCTCTGAGCCTTGCTCAATAGCCAGCGTGGCTTCGGATAACTTTTCATTTAAATGATCTAGGTCCTGTTTTAGAGCATGCACCTTACTGTCTTTGGACGTCAATTCACGCTCAATTTCTTGGAGCTGCTCAGCAAGGACATTCTTAGCCTGTGTTTCCCTATCGAGAACTGAAAGCCACTCTCTTTCAGACTCCTGGAGAGTTTGTTCAACTCTCTGAACTTCTGATTTCAATCCGGTGATAATATCATCTTTGGCACTAACCTGGACCAGGAGTTGCTCCATCTCTGTCTTCATTTTCTCCATGCTACTATGTTGCTGCTGACTTTGGAGCTGCAGCTGTTCTTGTGTCCCCCACATCTCATAACTGTAATTCCTACTGAACTCCTCTTTTTCCAGAACTAATTTATGGACCTCTTCCTCCTTTTGTGTCCTTTCATTGTTGACTTGATCTAGCTCCTGCTTGGTCAAACTGTTTTCCTCTTGCAGCTTCTTGCACAATTCATTCATTTTTTGTATCTCTGACATGGCATGCTCTGTCTGTTTTACCTGAGCGGTATATTGACTATTAATAGCATGTAGAGCCAGTCCCCTTTGCTCAAGGTTCTCAGTCAGGGAATTAACCTGGGCTGCAACTTGAAGGTGTTGTTCCTTTAATCTCTCAATTTCTACAGTCAGAGAGTTGGCGTTCATTTGCTGGGCAACTAATGCATCATCCTTTTGCTTTGAAACTTCAGCATTAAACAATCGCAGCTGTTGGATCTCATTCTGAAATGATAACGACTCCTGTTTAAGGGTGTGAATTTGTCCATCTCGCTCACTTATCTGGTTGAGGTTCAACAATTCTTCGTTCTTCTGGGACAGCAAATTTTTTGCTTCTTGAAATTCTTCTGCTTGAAAAGTAAATTTATACTGAAGGTTTGTTAAGGCACACTGCTTCTCTTCTGTTGCTATGGAAAGCCTCATAGACTCTTCCTTGAGTGCCTGAATTTGACACTGCAGTTCAGACACTAGTTCTGTACTTTCCATAAACTGACTCTTGAACAAGGCAGCCTCATCAGCCTTCCTATGAAGATCCTGAAGCGCTTTAGTTTGGTCCACCACAGTGCAACTACTTTCTTCAAGAGCTGCTTTTAGTCTTGTTACCTTTGCAGACTGTTCACTAACATTGCTGTTCAATACGGAAACTGATTCTTTGAGTTTGTTCAACTCTTGTTTTAAGTTGTCATTCTCTAAATCTTTGACTTTCAGGGCTTCATTCATGCTGCCGACCTCTGAAAAGTGTTTAGATGTGTTGTCAAGAAGGGCCTGCTCTTTCTCAGCTAGTGAAGCCCTGAGTTGTGCTGTCTCTGAAGATAAGCCCTGTGCTTCACAAGTCAGTTGGGAAATTGTGTCTTCAAGCTTGGCAGTGCTGGCCTTCATGCTCTGTTGCTTCTCTACTTCATTCTTCAATAGAGCATCCTTTTCAACTACAACAGCAGTGAGGCTGTCATTTTTCTCAAGCAATATCTGCAAGTCTCCTTGTAATTTAGAGATAACCTCCATGTCAGATTTCATTCGTGCTTTAGACACCCCTAATTCTGCTGTTATCTTTTCACCCAACTGAGCAATTTCTTGATCTTTCCTGAGCAGCATGACATCCTTCTCCTGCAGGGATCTTTGCAAGTTCTGGGAATCCCTTTGTAGCTCAGCAATGGCTTCCATTTTCTGGCTGATCTGATCTTCGTCTGATTCAAATCTGACCTGTAATTGACTCAAGAACATCTCCTGTTGTCTAAAGGACTCCTCTTTTTGCTGCAATTCCAGATGTAAGCTTTCGGCTTTGGAACACTCAGTTGCTAGCTGTTGCGTCAAACATGTTATATCGGCATCCTTGTTGGACAACTGACTCTGAAGAGCACAGATTTCTTCTTGTTTTGTGGAAAGCTCTCCCACTGATTTTTGGAGTTCTGCTTTCATTGTACTATTTGCCTCATTTAGTGCCTGAACGTTATCTTGAAGATTCACCAGCTCGACTTGTTTCTGGGTCAGTTCCTCTTTTAGTGGTGCATTTTCCGCCAAATGACTCTCCAGTGAACTTTTAAGATGCTCATTATCCGAGTGGAGCTTTGCAACATTTTCATTCATGGTTGCCAACTGACTATTTAATGAAACGAGTGACTCAGTTCTCTTGTTGAGCTCGTCGGTGTAATTACAACATTCACCTTCTTTCGCTTTCAAATCCTGGGCCAATTGGGAACATTCCCCTTTAAGCTTCTCGTTCTCAGTTTGGAGGTTTGTGTAAAGCTCTCTCTGATGATTAAGCTCACACTGTAAGGAAGAACACTCTTTAGACTGCTGTTGTAAAACAGCATCTTTCTCCATAAGTCCTGATTTAAGAGCACTACTCTGCTCCTGAAGTAATGAGAGAGTTTCTTGCAGCTGAGTAAGCTGGTCCTGATAACCCTCAAGCTGTTTGCGTAGATCTGAAATTACATGATCTTTTTCAGCAAAACTGCTGTTAAATTGAGAATTTGACATCTTCACCTGTTCATTCAAGCGGTTTATGGACTCTTTACTCTCCTTTAGCTGTCTTGAGAGAGTGTCACATTCAGCTGTCTTTTCAAGTACGATTTCCTGGTTCTGCTTGATTGTTTTGCTAAGATCTTCTTTGTCTTTAAGCAAGCCCTCTATAATTTTACGGTTTTCTGCATGCTGTATCTCAAACCCAGATATTTTGTCATTTAAAAAGCTTCTTTCCATTGCTAACTCCTCTAGCTCTTTTTGAATGTTACCATTTTGCTCAGTAAGAATGGAGATTTGAGAAGCAAGGTTACCCTTCTCTTCCAGTGTCATTGCTACCTTTTTATCCATTTCAGACACAACCTGACTTAGCTCAGCTAGCTCCTTCTCTTTATTCTCATATAAAGCTCTTATTTGTAGGTTTTGCACGCTCAGTACCTGAATGTTGTTATGAAGCTCAGTGATATTAGCCTGCCTGAGACTCCTTTCATCAGTTAGGTTCTTGTTATTGGCAAGCAACTCTTCTAGGGACTTTTTCATGTCGCCATTTTCAGCTTCAAGCTTGGCATTAAGCTCATTCATGGTCCCTAACTGACTGCTGAGGGAAGCAAGAGATTCATTCCTCTTGTCCAGTTCATTTATATGGGTTTGACATTCATAAGTCTTATCACTGAGAGCTGTGTTTCGCTCCTGAAGGCTTTGACTGAGTTGTGCACATTCTTCTCTGAGGGATTCACACTCAGTATGAAGCTTTGAAAAAAGATCTCTCTGTTGTTCAAGTTCACTCTGTAAAGAAGTGAACTGAGAAGCTTGTTGCTGTAAAAGGTTATCCTTCTCCAATTGTCCTGAATTCAACGTCTCTTGCAGCTGCATAATTTGACTCCGCTGAGCATCTATTTGTGCACTTTTCTCCCCTAGAGCCATCTCATTTTCTGATATTTTACAATTTAATTGGTTAACCTGAGTGTTCAAGGTCTCAATTTGGCTCTGTAAATGACCAAACAATTCTTTACTGTTCTCCAATGACACTTTAAGCTGACTACACTCACTTGTCTTCTCCAACAGGTGTTCAGAAAGAGACTGCTTGTTTTGCTCAAGCTCGGTGGCTCTATCATTGAGCTTTTCCTTAGCTTTAATCAGGTCTTCTACCATTTTTCCATTTTCTACATGCTGCGATTCAAGTTCTGCTGCTTTCCTCAACAGCATGTCTTTCTCCTCTGAAACTTGTTGCAATAACCGAACCTTGTTCTCAACTTCCTGCTTAAGAATGTGATTCTCTTTGGTGAGGTCCTCCATTTGGGACTGCAAACTGACATTCTGGTTTTGCACTACATCCATTTTTTCCTGGGATTCTTGCAAAAGCTGTTTTTCGATCTGTGAATTCTCTTCAAGAGATTTCTGAAGACCTTGATTTTCATCCTTAAGTGATTTCAAGTTTACTTCCAGCTTTGAAATGGTCTTTGTTTTGCCAGCCAACTCTGTTTGTAGTATTTTTTTTTCTTCTTCTGACTTTTCCTGTACATTCCTAAGCTTTTCCTCCAGCGATGTTAGAGTCTCCAGTTTCTCTTGAACCCCCAGCTTAACCTGTTCCTGGCACTCGACCTGTGCTTGAAGCTGACTGGACAGAGACTGAAGTTCTTTATTATATTTCGTAACCTCTGCCAGCAGCTTGTTACGTTCCTCCTTGAGACTCTTCATTTCCTTCTCGTAAGTCTGTTCCCGGTCAAGGATCTGCTCTTTAAGCTTCTCATTCGAATTTTGTGTCTCCTTTAGCTGTGCAAAAACGTCCTCCGAGTCTTGAAGTTTTTGAGTAGCAGCAAGCATTTGTTCCTTCAATGATGAAATCTGAGTTTCACATTCAGTAAGGTGAGCACGCTGACTTGTATTCAGCTTCTGAATTTCCATGTTGAGATCTTGTATTATCACCTTGTCCTCATCCAGTTGACTGAGCAGTTCCTCAATTTCATTTAACTTTGATTCTCTCTCTTTTCGGGCCTCACTTAGATCACTCTCTGTGACCCTGAGTTGTTCCATCAGCTCAGCTATTTTCATATTAAGGGAATGCTGGTCAGAAGATTGCGATTCTCTAATGATTTGAGCTTCCTGTTCTGCTTTAACCAGAGAACTCTCAATACGAACCAAATCCTCCTCTTTATGCCTTATTTCCTGTTTAAGCTCTTGAATTTGCTCTGCATATTCCACCATATTGCCCGAAAGAGCTGAAATTTCCTTGTCCTTGTCTGCAACAATGTCTTTGAGGCTGTCAATTTCTCGTTCGCAGCTCTGGAGATCATGAATAAGCTGTGCTCTTTCTTCTAAATGTGTGGTGTTTAGCTTGTCCAGCTCATCACTGGTTTGATCCAAGTCACTCTGCAATGATTCAATTGTAGCTTCTTGTCTCTGCGTCTGAAAAATCATAATAATAATAGAAAGTCATAAGGTGTCGGTTCATACCATGCATTTTCTGAACTATAACTCTATGCTTAAATAAAAAAACCCATCAATATACACTTTGTAGTACACATCACGCACACTTTTACATAAACTCACTGGCCACTTTATTAGGAACACCTGTACACTTCATTTATGCAACTATCCAATCAGCCAATCATATGGCAGCAGCGCAATCCATAAAATCATTCAGATACAAATCAAGAGCTTTATGTTTGCAGCAAACATCAGAATGAGGAAAAATGTGATCTCTGACTTTGACTGTGGCATGGTTGTTGGTGCCAGATTGTCCAGTTTGCATATTTCAGAAACTGCTGATCTGGGATTTTCACGCAGAGAACACATGTGCAAAGAGTAAAACATTCAAATCATCAAACTCCACCTATTTTGTGACCTTGATTTAGCACAATGCTTAAAAAAAACAAAAAAAAAAACTATTTTTTTTTTTCATGTCATCTCCAGGGCTCCGTTGTAGTGTGCTTACCTACGCTGATTTAATATGAACAGTAGTTCTAGTTTAAGATAGTTATATTCAGTCTGCATATTAAACTAGATGCAGTTGTTATATCACTCCAGGCTTTTATAAAAGTACTACCCAAACTAATACAAAATCTCTCACCTTCTCCTTTAGCACATTAAGCTTCTGCATGAACTCTGCAACTGTCGCTTTCATTTCTGTGCACTGCTTCTCAAACATACTGCACTTCTTGGTCACTTCAGTCAGCTGGATAAAGAAAACCAACTTAACTCCACATCGTCTCTTAAAAAAAGTTTATGTTTAAAGTGTAAAGCTTATAAAATTGCAGAATTACTCACATTGTTTTCGGTCTGTAGTAGTTTATCAGCAACCTCTTTGTGTTGCTCCTTCTTCTCCTTCAGTGCATCTCTCAAACTGTCAATAAGCTCGAGTTTTTCCGATGTTTGGGCGAGTGTGTGCTCTTTCTCCATCAGAGAGGATTCAAGACACTCCTGTGTGCTGCTTAGCCTGATTTACAGATTGAATTAATTAACAGAGGAACAAAATAGAAACATTTTTCTAGTAGTATTTGGATTTAACAAATGGTATTTTATACATAGCATATTCCATGTAAAACAACCTGTACCTGATCACGGTGAATTAATTCTTGATTTATTGCAAATAAAAGTTCTAATAATTTCTCCTGGGATTGGATATCACTGGGATTATTTGTTTATTCCTTTTTTCTATTATTATTTGAAGTATTTAAAATGCCTTTATTTGGCAAGTAAAAAATACATTCAAAAATACATTTGCATCAGAGACAAATTAGGGTGCTGCAATATGTGGTGAGACCCAACTGGGCTTCTGAGATTGTGTGAATATGCCATCATCCTATTGGGCCCTCTAACTATTGCAGACAGATGACTTCATTACCTGTGGCTCTCAAGGGGGCAGGGCCAGATATATGTCATGTACATTACTTTTTTTTTTTTAAAAGGGAATTTTAAGCCTTCGTTTATCACATGTACATTAGAGCACAGTGAAATTCTTTCTCTGCATTTAACCCATCTGGAGATGTGACCACACACCCAGAGCAGTGGGCAGCTGTGCTGCAACGCCTGGGGAGTAGTTGGGGGTTAGGTGCCTTGCTCAAGGGCACTTCAGGGAATCGAACCGGCGACCTTTTGGTCCCAAAGCTGCTTCTCTACCCTTTAGGCCATGGCTTCCCCAATTACGTTATTACAGTTAAAAAAAAATATTCAAATCTGATTATTCACTAGCACTAGCATTTAGTCAGTTTTCTTTTTATAATTAATAACCCCTTACCAAGGTCAGAAAGGCTTATAAAACCGAATCCAGGACTATGAATAAATGTAACAAGTTATTACCTGGATTTAAGCAAATTATAAAATTTAAATAAAAGTAAATGAACAGCAGTGGAGATACTCAGTGAATTCTTGTATAATGAAGTATCCCTAAAAACCAACACGTTGTTTCACTGTCTTAATTTAATCCCTGCTCATGTTTTGTGAGCAAAAACATTCAAGGCTTTATTTGTTCGCTAAGCTAAGATGCACCAGAGAAGGATGTTTTGTTGCTCTGCTCTGATATCTGGCTATTAAGTTTCGTATAGGATACAAAATATCCTGAAAGGAACCACATGATACAAGATACAACACAATTTATTTTTGTCAATCTTAAAGCTGCGGGCACCACATTTTCCGAGACATTTAAATCTTCCAACTTGATAGCTTGACTCGCTTGGAATCTATCGGTCATTCCCGATAATATCGTCAATTGTCCCAAGCCCGGTTCCAACTAAACTAGTAAGGAAAGTTTCCAATAGAGATGTGCATGAGACTTGGACACTCCCACAGACCGTTTGACCAATCCCACCTGCTTCCACAGTCACTTCTGTTTGCACCTTCTGACGATATTTTCTCTACAATTAGTTGGTTCTATTTCCCAAAATATAATGAAATAAATAATCTAACCCTGCCCAGGAAAAGGCATAAATGAATGAGTAGTTCAATTTAGACCATATGCAGCAAACACACTGCATCCAGTATACCCGCATGATACAGTGTGACCTGTGCACTTTAAATCTGACCAGCCGCACTCACCCTGATGAGCGTGTTAGCCACCTGCTCCTGCAATATTATTTGTACATACAATAGCTGAATAAACTGTATTAAAACATATATACAAATAAAAAAGGGACTACATTATTTTCCAGATCACTTCTAACATACAATTTTGCCTTTACCTCCAGCCTAAATCTGATGCCACTGAGAAAGAAAGTGATACCATGACTCATGAGGGTGAGATCACTTAGACATGCAGTTTGCATGATGCTAAAAGCTTTCCTTACTTGCTGGCAACAAGTATATATTCAAGTATATTCAATTGAATACAATACAAAGACAAAATATTTAATGTTCAAACTGATAAACTTTATTGTTTTTTGTACATATACACTCACTCTGAACTTGATGCCTGCAACACTTTGCAAAAAAAAGTTGGGACAGGGGCATGTTTACATCACCTGTTCTTTTAATAACACTCAGTAAGCACTTGGGAACCGAGGACACTGATTGTTGAAGTTTTGCGCGTGAAATTCCTTCCCATTCTTGTTTGATATACGACTTCCTGGGCTGTTGAGCAACTGGTCTCCGTTGTCGTATTTTGTGCTTCATAATGCGCCACACATTTTTAATGGGAGGCAGGCAGGCAGGTCAGTTTAGCACCCACACTCTTTTATTACAAAGCCACGTTGTTGTAATGTGCAGAATGTGGCTCAGCATTGTCTTGCTGGAACAAGCAGGGACGTCCCTGAACAAGACATCGTCTGGATGGCAGCATATGTTGCTCCAAAATCTGTATGTACATTTCAGCATTAATGGGGTCTTCACAGATGTGCAAGTTACCCATGCCATGGTCACTAACACACCCCCATACCATCACAGATGCTGGATTTGAACTTTGTGCTGGTAACAATCTGGATGGTCCTTTTCCTCTTTAGCTCAGAGGACATAATGTCCATGATTTCCAAAAACAATTTGAAATGTGGACTTGTCAGACCACAGCACACTTTTCCCACTTTGTGTCAGTCCATCTCAGATGAGCTCAGGCCCAGAGAATTCAGCAGTGTTTCTGAATATTGTTGATATATAGCTTTCGCTTTGTATGGTAGATGCACCGATGAACTGTGTTTACCCACAATGGTTTTCTGAAGTAATCCCAAGCCTGTATAGTAATATCCTTTACATAATCATGCTAGTTTTTAATCCAGTGCCACCTGAGGGATTGAAGGTCACAGGTGTTCAATGTTGGTTTTCGGCCTTGCCCCTTAAGTGCAGAGATTTCTCTGGATTCTCTGAATCTTCTGATGATATTATGGATTGTCGATGGTGAAATCCCTAAACTCCTTGCAATTATATGTTGAGAAACGTTGTTCTTAAATTGCTGCCCACGCAGGTTTTCAAAAGTGACCCTCACGCCATCCTTGCTTGTGAACGACTGAGCCTTTCCAATTACCAGTTAACCTTTTTACATGTAAAATGTTCCAAACAGGTGTTTTTTGAGCATTCCACAACTTTCCCCAGACTTTTGCTGCCTGTTCCAACTTTTTTGGAACGTTTTGCAGGCATCAAATTCAGAATGAGTGTATATTTACAAAAAAACAATAAAATTTATCAGTTTGAACATTAAATATCTTGTCTTTGTATTGTATTGAATTGAATATAGGTGAAAAAGGATTTGCAGATCATTACATTCCATTTTTATTTATGTTTTACACAGCATCCCAACTTTGTATATCTGACATAAGGGAGAAAATTACATAAACAGGATTTTTCAGAAATAGCATTACTGCTTTAAGGGAAAAAGAATTACCCTTTCAGCTGTTCATTCAAACTTGTGACAAGGAGTTGATGCTTTTCAGCATCTCTGGTTTGTTGATTGCGCAGGCTGCTAAGCTGAGATTGCAGTTTCTCAGATTCATTCTGAAAGGCAAAAAGTAAAATATTGAATGTCATGGCAGAAAACCTTTTTACCTGGAAGTTAGTTTTAAAAGCACCAATACCCAAACATAAACAGGAGAGCAGTGAGTACAACAAACCCAACCAAGCCACAATATTAAATGACACCATGTGTAATACGCATACACCTGATCTCACTCTCACACACACACACACACCTGAGAAACCCAAAATGGCCAACCTCCTTCATCCACATCGAAGGTCACCTGTGTTAGAAGGATGCATTACAAAGTTCTTGGAAAGAGCACATGCAAATTACTGGATGTCCAAATATGAAAAAGGGACAATATGTGTCCTTCAGAAAAAGAACACTATCTGTAAGTCATGCAGTACAAAAAAATATCATCCCAATTGTAACTGTAAATATATATAACCCTCTGCCAGTTAAATATTTTTGAACACCTTGAGTTTCTTATGGAGTATTACAGTTTAAAACTATTATTGCCAAAGACAAATGATACAGAATAGCAATTAAAGAATGAAATTTAAATCTGGAATTTAATAATTTTTTGCTCTCAGATCCGACCGAGACTCTAAATGTGTACTTTATTTAAAAAAATATTAAAATACAGTATTTGGAAGCTACTGCTCCTACTATTTTTTTTTTTCTTTCCATCATATCGCTCTGTGAGCAGCACTGTTTCCAGTCAGTCCAACTTTCTCAAATATAAAATAATGTCGACTGTTTTTATCATCTTTCTAATAACCACAAAAAACAAACTGATTTTAATTACTATAATTAAATAATACAATTACTAAATAGTGCTCTCACTGGCCATTTGTGTTTTTCTTTTTTGCTCTGTGATCTTGAAATCTGAGAGTAAAAACATACAGCAAGCATGAAGCATTGCAGTATATGTAAAATGAAGATACCTTTCAAAGCAGTGATGTGCCTGGTAAGTAACACTGATTATAGCAGTTGATGATGTTATTACATAATGGAAGCGACTTGTAAAATTCACAGTGGTTCAATAAAAGCAGTAAATTATGTGAAATACTAGATCAATAGTTTAATAAGGCCTGTTAAGTTTTGCTTGCTTTTAATGGGAAGGTAACATGTATGTATAGACTACTAATTTAGTACTGTTTAGATAAACAGATAGAAAAATAAACCATTGGAATCTTCAAGTTTCTTTGGTCACTGTATAATTTTACTTTGCATTAGGCATTGTAATTGGAACAGGTAATAATCGTTATTCAACAGATTATGCAATGATTAAAAATAAACATAACCGCAAGCGACGATCCAATCACCTTTCGCCCCAGTGGCCAGTTCTTACCAAATTACACAAAAAACTAAAGAGGCCATAGAGAAACATACCATTTTATGATGGTAGCTCAGTGCTAACAATGTCAACTGCCTGCTGAAAACTGACCACGTTTTTAAATAAATAAGCCAGTAATCACATTTGTCCTTATGATAAAAAGCCAACACACACTGTAAGAAACTTTAGTGTAGACGCTCTCAGATTTCTCAAATCCTTTATATATTGTTTATGCCCAAATTATTAAAGAAGAAATCTAAGCAGGGCTGGGTACAATTTCTATCTAAAACATCCCGTATCACATTCAAGGTGCTACACACTCCATGTTAGAATCCTCTTTACACATTTCAAAACGTGCTATTCACTAAAATCAATAAATATGCTGCTAGTATACAACATTCTGCCAGTTCTGTTCTTCTGCTATAACTAATTAGTCAACAGCCCTTGTGAAATCCTTACTTAAAGTCTCAATAGAGATCAAATAAGCCATGTATAAACATTATATATAAATTTGGTGTACCTGTAGGGACTCAATGCGAGCCTGTAACTGCAGCCGATCTTCCAAGTCCTGACACCGCTCTTCCAGTCCAAGGATTTGCTCCTGCAGTTGATTCCTTTCAAGCTCCAATTCTTCCACAACTGACCTCAGACCCTCTAAAAGATCAGATATAGACTGGGTTAAAAAGGTATTAGTAGAAGAAAAAAAATCTGAAACGTTACTTTACATTTCCGCTTACATTTATGGAGAGAAACTGTAAAACATGCATAAGGGGAAGAAAAAAAAAAAAAGCACACACAAAGTACACTCTATAACCAAGCGTTTGAGGACACTTGACCATCACACCCATATGTGCTTTTTGAACATCTCACTCCCGATGTAGTCCCCCTTTTGCTGTTACAATAACCTCCACTCTTCTGGGAAGGCTTTCCACTAGATTTTTGAACGGTGAATTTTTGGTTGTGAGGAACAATGTCTGGGGAAATTGTAATGCTACAGCATAATCCAAAGACATCCTATAGAAGCGTGTGCTTCCAACTGTTGACCTTCCAACGTGGGGAAGGCCAACATATTGGTGTGGTGGTCAGGTATCCACAAATAGTGTATACTGTATCAAAGTTTACACAGTGTTGAGCTCTTTTCCAAAATTAAGGGTCTTTATGCTTGAATACAAATCAGTTTAACCATGCTTACACATCAGAGTTTAAATGTCCTCACAATATAGCTAAAACTTCTAAGAACACAGAAGACACCTCTATACACCTTTCAGAACATACCATTTAGAGGTGGGCAGTATAACCAGCATATTTTGACCATAATAATTAGAAAACTGCATATTAGTTTCTAAATTTTGGATGGTAACTAAGTAATGAGTTTTGAACAGTCATTTAAACTACACTGGAACAAAATTAAGGAGAGCTGTAAATATAAAGGGCTTAGAACCAGAGGGGTCTACAAACACTTCTCATTAGTATATAGACCTTTTGAGGATACATTAGGGTTTATCAAATATCATCCGTAAATGTACAAAGTCCCCATTATTTCTTTCTAATAAAGTTAATGTTAGTCTTGTGGCCACAATTAGTCAGGTAAAGTCAAATAACTGGTCCACACGTACTGTACATCACATTTTTGACTTTTCAATATACAGTATAGCAGTTGGGGTAAATCTTGGGGAAATGCTAGTGAAGGTAGCAGAGTGTGATAACACTGTAATTAGGTAGTTTTGAACAATTCTGATTTCCATCATGAAGGAAAATCAGATGTGATGTCGAGTATTGTCCGAGTGACTTAAGAGTATCAGACTTTCCCCCGATTTAGTCTCTTTAATTTAGTCTTGGCCAATTTGCAGGTCTCTCTTATCACATGGCATATTCTACAGAGAGTGGGCACATTTGAGTATGCTGTAAGCAAATCAAAATAAAATTTCATGAAGGGTTTAAAGAAAAAGTATGATAGAAACTAAAATAAAGTAACTGTATAAACAATCACATTGTTTTTAGATTTGTTATTTTTCAGTTAGTATTATTTTATTTCAGAAAAGTGTACAGAAACAATCCCACAA
This sequence comes from Gogo arcuatus, assembly GCA_028570945.1. NCBI lineage: Eukaryota > Metazoa > Chordata > Actinopteri > Siluriformes > Anchariidae > Gogo > Gogo arcuatus. The sequence goes on from JAOTRR010000034.1 coordinate 9,553,345, forward strand.
TACAAAAACAATACTTCCTAGTTGCGTAATGTTAGCACCCTTTGCTGTTCATCAAAAGATGGATTCACCAACACTGAATTATATAGGAAATTTAATTCATAACCATCTTGTTTCTATTATCCAGGAAGGATTTTGGATTATCGGTTAATCCAGGCTTAAGGAACATTAAGGCGAATGTTAATTGTCTGCGACAGAGGAGTAACTCTCATGAAGTTTACACTGAGAGAGCCACTTTTATTATAATTTGGAAATGACTCCATCATAGAAAAATCGCATGCACTAGAGATCGTTTGACCTTGAGCTCAATTGCAGCAAATGAGTTATTTGCATTAATCTTTCTCAAAATTAGTTGAGAATATTCTGTCCACTGAAGTAAAAATCGGTTCAAATAACGTATACATCATTCAAGAAGAGAAATATGTAATCTACACATTCTTTGTGGTGAAATAACTTATGGTGAAATGAGTAAAAAACAATTGTACACATAAGGAATTGCGAGATTTCCTTTGCGAATGTTACCGATAGACCGGATTCTTCGATGCGAGCGTTACCAAAGGACCGATTTATTATTACTATTATTATTAATTAAACCACTTTATTGACCAGCTTATGATTGGTCCAGGTCTGAAATTTGATGTGAACACTCTTTTTAGTGGGGAAAAAAGACCAAGTAAAACAGAAATAATAGACTGCTTTGAGATTTCACCAGAAGAATGGATGGGATCATGCCCACTTTCTGTAGAATATGCCATACAAAAGCAACCTGGGAGGGTGAAGGCTATCGTGTGCTTCCTCCAATACATGAAGCCAGCCAACTGCTTTTCAAACTGTGGCTCATGCTGCATCACAGGGCAGCACAACACACTTGGAGGAAAGTGCAATCTGCTCCCTTCCACATGCATGAGCTCACAGACACCCACGACTGGTTAGTGTCGCTGTTATTGATAGGGGACAGAGACTACGTCATTCCTCTCACCCAGAGAGCACAACCATTTTTGCTTTCGCTTTTCAGTTGTTTCATGCCACTCAGGAACACTTAAGTATCTCTTAATTATGCTATGAAAATATCACAGCATTTGAATATATTTATGGTACACAGAAAATGAACATTCAACACATTCACTTTACTACACAAAACACAAATGGTTGAAAAGTAAACACTTACCACAGATGAAGGCAATACACACCGACATTATCACACGAAAAAAAAACCTGTTAACGGCATTCAACATGGACTACAGCCTATAGAACCAAGACTAGGCAGTTCATCCAGCACGCGCATGCTCCAAATAATCTACAAAAATAAAGCAAACTACAAAAATGTGTCAACCAAAAGAGACCATCACACTGATTTGACTGATGGGTTAGAAAAAGATAAAAATATAAAAATATGCATTTGAATAAGATTGAGAGAGGTGTGAGAAACACACTGCCAAATGAGAAAATAATGCAAAAAAAAGTGTAAGATGTAACATAAGGCTCATGTTCATAATATCTGTGCTTATGCTTATTTAAAAATTTGCTTAAATCTAATAATGCCTCACAAAGCTGCAATACTTACATTAAGTTATATTAATATAAATGAATTTAATTATATTACTATTAATCATAACACCCATTCAGAAGGCTACCTTGGTAACATCAAGGCAGTGTTTGCTCTTTTAATATAAAGTCTGTCTTCCCATTCAGAAGATATCCTCTTTATAAAGGTGCTTATAAAGGTTCTGCACAAGTCTGCTCACCAGATGTGAGTTCAATTCAAAGTGCGAGAAAATTCTTTCACTGTAAATTTGTATTAATTTGCTCCCATGGTTACATTCAGCTGGCTCATGTAACACAAACTGACAAGGCAGCATATTCAACTTTTTGACTAACATTACAAAAGTGAGCAATTTAGCCATAGGAGTCAATTCCCTCTTTGCTAAATCTGCATACTTTTTTTCCCTATTTTTATCCAAGCATGCAGTGAGGTATAATCAATTTTGCAAGATGTCGAGGTTTATTTATAGTTAAATGCTGACCAATAAGAAAAGCTAAACATAATACAAAGAATAAATAGAAATAATAAGGCAGGAGATACTATGATTAACCTCAGTGCATACCTAATACAGTCTTACAGATAAAAACGAATTCCTGATTTTGATGAGCACAAAACACCACTTTAATCACCTTTGTCGTGTTTAAATGTCACAGATATAAAAATGACAGCACTTTATTTGATCACAGCCTGTCATCCATTTCAGAACTAAAATCGTAATCATATAACCAAATTACAAAATATTATAAGCAGTTATTTATACTGCTTTATGAACATGAGCACTTGTAGAGAGTCATACCCACATATAGTATTTGAGGATGTTAAACTATGGGGAGAGCGCATGCCAGGCTGAACCGTCTAGTGTGCTTCACACCTGTGTTTGAGGCAGTGAATTCGGGCCACCAACCTCCCATGTTCTCCCCTTCCATCGGAGCGATACTGCCAGAGGGATTGTGAGAATCAGGGAAAGATGACCTGTTGTCGAACTCAAAGTCCTCCTGAAACAGGAGAGTGTCAATCACTGTTTAAAAAACATGCCATAATTGAACATAACTACACTTATTTATTAGAAATACTAATTTATTACTACATCAGCACAGAAATATTGAAATATTCATGAGTCTCAAGAGGAAAAAAAAAAAGATTTTTCTAAATATACATATAAACAACCAAGTACCCTTCCATACATAATGCACATAATGATAAATAATTCCATTTATTTATGAATAACAACTAACTGTCTCTTCCTCACCAATGATTAGAAGACAACAGACTAACAGTACAATTCTATCAGATAGTCAAATATTAAATCATCATTACTAGGTTAATTATGTAAATATTTACTAATGCATGCTTCACCCTTCAGTTGACTGATTGATAAATAACATTTCCATTATGCAGCAACAGAGATCTGTTTATCCAAAGGAATGTGCACTTTTATTTTTTTAAAAAGCTACTATTCTAATACCTGTTGATGTTAATATATTAATGCATATTAATAAAATTATATTTTATTAGCAACTTATTAAACTGTTTACTCTCAACCCTAATGCACATATTGTCCTGCTAATAATATGCCTATAGGCCTAAATAACTCAGAAATAAAATGTATATATGACAATATAAATGTAATAATTAGTAATAGCCTATTAATAAATTAAGAACACTGTCTTAAATTATAATTTATAAATCATAATACATTAAACAGCACCTCAATTTTATTGGTGTGGAAAAAAGCCATTTACTTCATATTTTCCAACTTTTTTTTGTTTTAATTTAAGTGAAAGTGAAATTAATAAACAACTGCCAACCAATATGCACCAATTTCCTTATCAAATGTTGCCTCCAACTGTGTTTATTTCTCAGTTTTACCCTGAATCTCTCTTGACCAGAGTGCATTAATATAGTTACACTGTTCGTACCTGCAGATTGCGGAGCTGGGGGCTGGAGCCTCCCGTCTTCTTGCCCTTTTGTGGACGGAGTCCTCGAGCCGGAGCCAACTCCTCCTCCAACTCCCGCTGCCGACTGGCCAATGCTGGATCGGAGCAGCCAGGAAAGAACCAGTCATCCTCAATCAGTTTTGTGCCACAGGAAGTTATGAGGGGTTTAATAACATTTGCACCAAAGAATGAAAGAAAAAGCAACTGAAGAAAGAAAGGAAGTGACTGATGGCATGAAGAACTGTGACTGGGGGTGGGGACGTTAAAGAGCAAATGAAGAACTATTAATAGGTAACATGCACATGCACACCAGTTTCAAGATGATCTTGCAATCGCACAAAGTTATGCACCACCAGAAAGCAGTACAAGAGGACACGTACAGTCTGAGCGCATGACCAAGAGCTGTTTAACAAACGTTAATTAATACGACATTTCCTTCTGCTCATTCGCATTATTTAAAAATGTATGCTTTAACACTGGCACATATCAAAAGCTAAAATTCCCCGAGTCATTCTTTGGGAAAAACAGCTAACATTAACATACTCAAAGCGGCGCTGCAGCTACCCTCATATCACCAGAAGAAATTTAGGTGAACTAGATGAACCTGGCATAGAATTTGCAAAAAAAAAACCCCCAACAACCTTTGTTATTCTTCTTCTTATTATTATTAGTATTATTATTATTATTATTATTATTAGTTGTGTTGCTCACTATAGCCAATCAAATCAAGCCTAGCAGCAAACAACTGAATGATTTTGCAAGTAATAAAAAGGAAAAAAAAAAAAATCAACTGGCTTGAGTCTACTATGGAAATTTTTTTGTTGGAGAGTGTTGGTTTGTAGTTTGTCAGTCATGGATTATCTGCATTATATATTAGGCTGAATCGCCACAAATATGTTCAGTGCATTAGCGTTGCTCTAGACAGTTCAGCCTCCCCAAAGCACCCAGTGTGTTCATGCTGAGGAACCCAGTAAGAATTATTAATCCCAGGACAATGTGATAGAACCTCAGAGAAATTAAGTGAGGAAAAGCTGGACACTTTCACTCAGCAGCTACAGCTTGCTCTATGCAGCAGAAAGCGCAGCACCATCAGAGGTTTCCACAATGCACTACAGAACACAAGCAAAAGGTTTAAGGTACCCTGAACATCCAGATAGTAGACATTCATGTACAAATGCATGTAAACAGTGCATAATGCACGATTATATTAATGAGGACAACTGATCAAATATAAACAGCTCTCAGTACTGCATTTGTATTCATGGACCCATCTGTACATGCCAGTGCATCTTTGCATGTTAAGTGAAAGCCATGCACATTTCTTCATAAATATCTTAATAAGAATAAATGATGAAAGCAGAAGAACGAACTGCATTGTCCAAAAGCAACAAACTGACTGCAATGGAACATGCTTCGATTGCATTGGGAAATTCCTCCAAAAATTCTGTTTTGTGAAAGGGTAAGGCTATTGGGTTTTGGATAATAAGGTGAAATTTCTGAACGCATTATTCCATCAACATCTAATTGATATGTGTTGAACATTGTGAATAATCAGCACAAAACATATCCCCATCTGTTTTGTGGCAACAGTGAAGTCTGGCTAAGAAAGTAGATTGAAAGATTGATGAAAGGAAGTGATGGGGGAAGGGAGGGAGGGACAGGCTTAAGGAAGTTGCACCTTAACAGAGAAAAATCAAAGAGGTAAGCATTCAGTTGACAGCTTATTAGGTACACCTAACTTGTAGTGTTACACTCGTTGGCTGTTTTATCAGTTCACTTTGTAGGTTTACACGTACTGACTGTAACTCATCTGTTATATACAATTTGCAGAACGGCTTTACCCATAAGCACGCAGGCACTGACACCACAGCAGCACTCGCTACCAGAGTCAGGGTCACTACTGTGCTGAGAATGCTCCATTGCCTAGAAATCATCTAGACAGTGCAGTGGTGATGCTACGGTAGCCCATTTGCACTGATGAACAAAGTAGATAGCGGCAAACAAATGACACTTTTCTACAAGACAATGCAGCTTAGCTCTGCAAATTAATTATGATCATGCGTTTTTGCCTTCGTTTCCACAGCCAAGCAAGCTGTGCTGTATCCATGCTTAATGTGGTCACTCTTCCTGTCCAGGTACCATGCAAACCGAGCAAAACATATATTTGCCTTTCATTATTTGCCTCTGATTCTATGACCATTTTGCTAAAGTTTTATGTTCGCTAATGTTCATCTCGGACTCTCTATCTTAAATATGACATCAATCCAGCCTCCTGACTCATCATTGCTGAGTTTCCAAAATGAGCCAGGACATACAGGTGGAGCTAGAAATAACGCAGACCAAAGACAATCGTTTCCGAATCCTTCTGATCAGTAACTTTAGCTTGCACAGAGTATTGCACAGCAATCTTCAGTAGCATTGTAATGATCATCTGCCCACTTTTATTTTTCTTTTCAAAAGGTATTTTCCAGAAAACATGAAACAATATAACAATTTTAATATTTCAGTTATTTATTCCTGGTTATTTACACACAGTATTCACTGCCCTTAATCCGCATAAAATCCACGATCTTCAGGTTAGGCTGAATCCCATATGCCTTCCTATTCAATGCTGATGCAATATAACAGCGCTGTGCTTCATACCTAATGCACTGCATGCACAGTAGAATGCCATTTGAGAGTCAGTCACAAAATCTGCATGAGCTTGTGCGTTTTTGTTGTATTTTATCATCATCTGATCAAGTCTGCTCACAAACATTTCCTCTATTTATGCTGAAATTAAAGTTCTGGCATATTGACTTTCTTTGGGTCAACTGCCACCATGAAAACTCGTGTCTCACAGAAAAAAGTTATCCCTGTGAGGAAGACACATGGCAGTGCCACAAACATTTTAACAACTGAAGCCTGATTTTAAATTTATATCAACAATTTGTGCATTTAATACAGTATTTTACTACTCATGCCCCCCATCACTAGTTACCCGACTACCTCCAGACAAGCCACGCCTACTTTCATAGGTAGAGGATCAGGATACACATACAGTACACATACAGTACCAGTCAAAAGTTTGGACACACCTACTCATTCATAGGTTTTTCTG
>JAOTRR010000034.1:9580235-9590805 GCA_028570945.1 Gogo arcuatus
TTATTTTTGCTCTGCTAGCGGAAATAGATCCTGAAGAAGCCACACTCACTTTATACCAAACAGGCTATCTGATTAGCTAGCTCACATTGATTTTTACATTCTCATTAAAAAGATGCTTCCGGTAAAATTGTTATCCTTTCTTCCTTTTCATCTTCATCTAATGAGCTTTCATATTTTAATCTAAACGTTATATTCCTGAAAGGTGTTACATGCCATGCCATGTCCACTGATGACGTCGTACCATAGTAACTACCATACACTATCATAGTAACCGTTTCGAACTAGGAAGTGGAATTGCATGTGGCAAACACAGACGAGCGGAGGGATACACACAGTAAAACATCCCAGTGTCGTTATAGGAAATATAAGCACTCTTGGTAAGCCGCTCAAACCAATCAAATTAGTGGACCGGAACTAATTGTTGTATAATACTAATTCACGCAATCTGCACTTCCTCGAACAACTCTCTTGTTTATGGCAAAACAAATCAAACACAGATACAGTGGTTTATAGTAAAGTTTAATGGAGTTTCGGAATCATGAGTGCCATCAGTAAGAATTACTTCATTATGTATAGGACAGCTGTATTTGGAGAATATTTAAGTGGTGTGTTGGTGCAGAATGAATGACTATGTAATGTCATTTTCTGACTGGCATCATAGTTGCTTTAGAGTTTGATTGGATGTCAGTTGAAGGTAAGTTCACACTAGTGAGCAGCAAAGCAACAAACGACCATTGATTTTCTATGTATGCAAAGTAAAGGAGCCAGATTTGGAGAAAAAAAAAGGCTGAACTAATGGTAATATTGTACACCAGCTTATTATTTGAATATTTTTTACACTGTAATATGATGCTGCATTGATGTTGTGTTACCTCTAGATGGCAATATTTAGTCATTTTTAGAAACACCTTCTCTTGCATAGCTGATGAATTACTTTTGTAGGAAACATCCTGAGTGCTTCCCAAATGTGTATTTGATGCCTTGATTCCTCATTACTACCTCCTTCAGCCCATGACTTAAGGATGTACCAATTCTTAAAATGCAGTTGGAGGAATCAAGGAATGAGCTCTTCTAGAGCCAGTATACTGTAGACCAGAGTTTTTATAAAGTATTTTTTGCTGTAGTGTATGGCATAAGCCTACAGTACAAATGCTTCAACTCTCCATAAAATACAATAAATGATACAAAAATAAGAACCACAAATACAAAATTAATAATCTTAATTAAATATAGAATGGGTACAAATAAAATAGTTACATGAAAGTCAGTTAATATGCCTTGCTTTAAAGACAGACAGGTGATGAGTAGAATGTTGTTTAGGCTAAAATACCAACAAGTGAGCATGTGTGTACACATTCAATAATGTTTTAATTAAGGTTACTTCAGTGTTAGATAGGTAATACAGCTGGGCAACATTTCAGTGAATTCATTGGAGTTGCTTTAGAGTGATGCTTCAGTGAGCAAGAACAGCTCAGTTGCTAAATATGTTTATCATCAATACCTTCTGTCTTTGTTTCCTTTTTTGCTTCCTTTCTCAGCTTCCTCAGAGGGAGGAACTGAGTGGTAAGGAAGCAAGGAAAGGAAACAAGGATGTGCGACTTACGAAATGAGACACACACCCATTTCTCTGAAATCTTTGTGTACTATGTTGAACTTTTACTGCATTAAAATAACTATAAAATACTTATACAATAAAATACCTATAAGTGAGATGCACTGCAGTTACCCTCTCTCTCTCTCCCTCTCCCTCCCTCTCTCTCTCACACACACACACACACACACACACACGTCTCAGTAAAGTGCTGTGCCACCACTAGTACTTTGGCATAGATTCTGCAAGTCCATTTTTCCAAAAGATATTCCCTCAACTGGTGGTCCAGCAGGTGGCATTGCCACCTCACAGCTCCAGGATCACTGCTTTGATCCTGAGCTCAGGGTACTATCTGTGTGGAGTTTCACACTTTCGGCCTGTGTCTGTGTAGCTCCTGTGTAAACCCTTAGACACCAAACTTATCCTTTCTGATCAACTACATTTGGGGTAAAGGGGCCACTTACACTCATGCTCCACTTTAATAGGAACGCCTGTACACCTGCTCATTTATGCAGTTATCCAATCAGCCAATCATGTCACAGTAGCACAATGCGTAAAATCATGCAGATACAGGTTAAGAGCTTCAGTTAATATTCATGTCAAACATCAGAATTGGGGGGAAAATGTGATCTCTGTGACTAACTGTGTCATGAGTATTTGAGTGCTTGAGTATTTGATTATTTCAGAAACTGCTGATCTGGGAATTTCACACACAACAGTCTCTAGGGTTTACACAGAATAGTGAAAAAAACAACAGCAACAACAAAAAAGACATCCTGTGTGTGGAGGGTCTGCAGGCTGAAACACCTTGTTGATGTGGGAGTTCAGAGGAGAATTACCAGACTGGTCTGAGCTGACAGGAAGTCTATAGTAACTCAAATAAGCACTTTTTACAACCATGGTGAGCAGAAAAGCATCTCAGGACACACAACAAATCACAAGAATCTGAGTCTATCATGGGCACAGACTTACCGAAACTGGACAGTTGAAGACTGGAAAAAGACCATTTTTTCCCCCCAATCCTCAACTGTCCAGTTGCAGTGAGTCTGTGCCCATGATAGCCTCAGATTCTTGTTCTTGGCAGACAGGGGTGGAATCCCATGTGATCTTCTGTTGTTGTAGCCCATCTTCCCAAGCTTCGATGTTTTGTGCAGGCTGAGATGCTTTTCTGCTCACCACGGTTGTAAAGAGTGATTATATGAGTTACTATATCCTTCCTGGCAACTCGAACCAGTCTGGCCATTTTTCTCTCACCTCTATTATCAGTAAGGTGTTTCCACCCACAGGACTGTCGCTCAGTCGATTTATTTATTTATTTATTTATTTATTTATTTATTTATTTTTATTATTTTTTTTTACCATTCTGTCTAGAGACATCCCAGGAGATCAGCAATTTCTTAAATACCAGCCCATCGGGCAACCAGCTCATCTGGCAGCCCCCCCCCCCCCCACACACACACATACACACATACACTTTGATGCCTCCCCAATGCCATTGGGCTAGAGTACTGTCAGTCTGACAATTACCAATGCCATTGGACCAGAGCACTATCAATAGCTGCCTGATTCACTGCCAATCAGTGCCTGTAAGTATGACAATGCTCAACGCCAATGGATGAGAGTGCTTTCAATAGATGCTTGATTTGCGATGTGGAATCACAGTACCACATTTGTCATGTCTCACTTGTCTCTGTTAATGGTATGTACACACTCAATTATATTTGAGTATATTTGAATTATATCTGGGGTGTCAGTAGCCAGCAAAGTTATTTGTGCCCAGTGTGGATAGCCAATGTGGCTATTTACACCCGGGTGTATATAGCACCACCCAGAGACAAGACGAGCACCCAGGTGTCTGTAGCTAACAATGCTATTTACACCCTAACCAGTTGTAAATAGCCGAATATCTACCATGTGACTATTCTCATATCGCATATAGACACTCCCTAATATGCATAGGTGAACTCCAGATAACGGCAACAGTAGTGAGTGATGTAGCCTACCGAAGGTGGAAGGCTAAGAAGCCTCAGTTGCCCTAGTAAAGATAACTCTTGCAGGGATAACAGCTTCAAAAGCTCCTAAGAGTTCCATTTTTCATATTACGTAGCTTGTTAGTTAGCTTAGCTAATGTAGCTTTGGCAGACTAGTGAATAGCTATGACACACTGCAATGAAATGTATTGAAAATAAAACATAAATGAATAATTAATGCCTATGTGATGTTTTTTATTTAGTAGAACAAAATTCTGTTGTCCTATCCATGCAAAACATTTAGTCAATAGAAAACAATGTACAGGCTCTTGCACAGTGCCACTTTTCATGTAATCCCGCCTGTATTAGGGCACAGGACACTGCACAAGCGCCTGAAAATCGTGCCCAATATTTTCTAAGCTAATTTTCAACTCTGTATTTATTTCTGATAGAATTTTCTGATTTCCCATGGGCATTGTGCTGCTGCCACATGATTGACTGATTGGATAACTGTATAAATAAATGATCAATTATCATAATGTACAGGTGTTCCTATTAAAGTGGACAGTGAGTGCATATTAACATATATAATATCAAATATAATAATTGGTAGATAATTACAACTGATTACGTAAAGATGAAACTCATGCCTAAAGGTTTCTATTTAAGTTACAGTTATAAAGCAGTTCCATATGGTGTCATGTACAGATTTCATTTATCTTCAGTAAACGCTTTTTCCTGGTCTGGGTTGTGACGGATGTGGATCCTGGAAACACTGGGTGTGAGCCAGGAATACACCCTGGGAGTTGGGAGAAAACCTGAGGAAATCCACACATGGGGGAGAACACGCAGAACTCCACACAGACGGTAACCCGAGCTCAGGATCTAACCATGGATCCTGGAGCTGTGAGGCAGCAGCGCCACCCACTGTAACACCATGCTGCTCAGATGGAGGAATTGGAGGAATTAAATGCAATTTGAGCACACAATTAAATGTTACGCTCCTGTTTTGCTTCTGAAGTCTTCAGTGATGTCAACCTGATCCCTCATCTAATGCTCATCTAACGTACTTCACTCAAGCTGAGAAAGTAATAAAGTATCCCTTAAAATGCAGAAAGGTACTCAACACAGGGGAAGTGAATGAGGGTGTATTAAAAGAATGAGTGGGACACAACCTACTTTAAAGCACAGGAGGGAGGAGGTGTGGCCTTCTATGACAAGCTTAAATATGATTGGTTGTTTCTTTATGCCTACAGAGTGCTATTGACTGTTTTTTTTTAACTTATCCTTTTATCCCATTCACACTCCTGCTGGAGTCATAGCAACTTCAGCACATCTAAGAGCCTCAGTATTCATCATCTGATACAATCCTCTTTAAACATAGCAAAGATAATATATGGAAATGACAAATAACCTAATTTTAATCTAATTCTTTTAGTTTCACATCTGGGTAAAAAGCATCCAGTCTGTGGATACACCATGATACACTGGAAGAATTTGTTTATTTGTGCATTTAGATGCATGTTTTTAATATTCATCTGTCTTTCGGAGACAAAAAAGCAACCTGTTGGATTGATATCACCTGGAAACTCACAAACCGAGAGCAACTCAGGCTTTAATTCCACTGGTCTTAAACACATCAGAGGACTGAAACACATCCAGTACAGCACAAACAGAACAAGAAAACAGATTGATTTAAGTGGGTGAGTGTGTAATTCAACTATAGCAGATTGCTTTTACCCAGAAAAGTGTATTTATAGTAAAATGCATTCAATATACTGTATTATCTGATCTAATATTATCTGACTATCTGACTAATGCTTGTTTGAAGGAACAACTTAAAAAAGATCAAATGTACATAATGTTCCCCTTACCACACATGTCTGAGGGTTTTTTGTTATGTTTTGTTTTGTTTTGTTACATTTAAGCATTTTGCAACCTGCAAGTCATTACACCCTTAGAAGATATCATTTGTATTTAACAGTTTCCTAAAAATAGCAGACTAAGTCCATGAGATTTGATGTATAGGTCCACCTTCAAATTTGTGAAATCTGAAAGCTCTACCTGGTGCTGGCGTGGACTGTTATCAAACCACATATAAGTGATTCTGGCTTGAAGATGCTATTACTGTTTCTAGCTCTGGAACATCCCTTGGTGGGTTTTTTTTTTTTTTTTTGAGATAATAGAGTCCTTTACCGCATGACGCCACATAAGCAAGTCTTTTTGAGATACTAAACAACTCAAGAAACCACCTTGAGACGAGTGTGTGTAGGTATGCAGTATGAATGATACATGCTGAACTGGAGGTTATAAGCGTCCATGACATGTTAGCTACATTAGCTCAAGTGGAAAGCTAAAGAAACAAACTTCAGATATCAAAGTTTCTTTCTGATAAACTACATGGGGATAATACGTACATTTCATTGTTGGGTAAAGTGTTGCTTTAATGTCAGTGTAGAGCAGATCATGTGTGTGTGTGTGTGTGTGTGTGTGTGTGTGTGTGTTCTTCCCTGGATTGAAGAGCCCAGCATCTGTTTAAATATTGCTCTAAACTCACATTGCGAATGTTGTTCCCCTTTTTTTTTTATAAACAAGCACAACACCACCAACAATACTCAAAAGAAAAATACACAGAATGGTATGAAGAAAGCTGGGGAGGATTTCTTTGTAGACTAGAATGTAGATTCATGCAGCCTTTCACAGACATTTATGTCAGATGATTACCCAGAGTGAAAACACTCTAATTTCCATATAGAAAGTGGCTAACATTATTTATCCTGCTTCACTGATACATCCATAACATGTCATCAAAAGTATTTGAGAAGGAGCTTGTGAAATGCAGATGCAGGTGTAATGAATATGAACAAGGTAGGTTATTTAGTCTATCAATCTTTTGGATGAGGAACTAGAAATAGGTAGGCTAAATACAGATTGTTCAATCAACTTACAAAGTTTACAACAGAATAAATGACAACTATAAGTTTAGTGTTTTTTGGAGTTAAGCAAATAAGCTACAAGTTTTCATTTTATTGTGTTTGGTAGTTGGATCAAACATGACATGAACCCAGTAGGGCATTATTGACTTGAGACACTTTTTTTTTTTTTTTAATACAAATTACAATTCAACTGCATATCTTCCTTTAGGTGTGTGTAGTACTTTGCCCCACATCATTCTTATTATGCAATCGATTGATGCATTGCTCAACCCTAATAGCTCCATTCTTAAGATATTGACAGATATTAGATTTTTGGCCTAAAATCTAATACCACAACCTGCCATCACTGCTCTTAGCCCATATATAGTCAATCATCCAAGACTTATCTGAAGTTTGGCATTCAAAGCCAAAAAAAAACATCAGAAATATGCTTCTTTGGTCTTGCACTGGAGCCAGTGTTTCTAACAATTAAGCAAAGCTTATTGCTCAGTTTGCTATTATTTAAACTTTACACCTTAAATGAATTAACATATTACCTAACTCACATGCGGTGGGGTCCAAATGTCTGAGACCACATTAGAAATCTGGGATTTTTTTAAGATTGGAAATAAACAAAAGGCTTTAGAGTTTTGAATTATTTAAAAACAAAGAAAGTAATTGTTCAATATCGTGAATATTTAATATTCAAGATTCTGCACTATTTCTAGGTCCCTATTTAAATGTAAGCAAATTTTATATTATATTGACCATTTTAACTGATTTGTACAAAAGGTCAGATTTTCCCCATGCCTAATCTCTTCTGTATGCCTAATCTCTGTGTTCAGATGACATTCCAATGGATCTGATCTAAAATGGACCATAAGGTTTTACACAAGCTTGTGGAATCCATGCCAGATTGAGTGCACTTTAAAGAATAAAGGGGACAAACCAAATACTAAGAAACTCTGAAATTCATGTAAATATTCCAGGATTCTACTTTTCACTCAAGTTGTTGTCAATAATATAATTTGTAATGAAAATTGTTGTATTGAATTTGAAAGGAATGTAAAATATGTAAAATTTTCATTAGTGGGCTCAGACTCTTTGACCCCACTGTGTATGAAGTTTTTGAGTCATAAAAGTAACTGAAATGTCTAGCAGTAGTGCTAACTCAAAGTGACTGTCCTTGTGTGATAAGAGTAAACTTTGTAAAATTAAAGCAACGTGTGTGTATGATATATATAAATAGCATCATTTAATCCCTTCAGAAATTCTTTGATGCCTTTACAGAGGATCAAACATGCTATAGTGCAAATCAAACACTTTATAGTTTTCTTCTTCCATAAAGGTGAAAGGCTAAAACTCCCCCTCAAAAAGCCATGAACAAAGACTAGTTTTTACCTTCATTTATGACTAACCCACGTTCAGGACTTTTCTGAATCAATTTCTGAATTGTGAAAAATTCTGAATCAATCTATTCACTGGATCTGTGATGCTAATGCAGCTAACATACTCTTGTTTAGCATCATACAAACTGCATGTCTAAAGGTTCATACACCCTTTTGTATCTCAAAAAGACTTAAATATGTGCTTTTTGACTCTGTACAACACACTGTTATTTGTAAAAACAGATGTAAGATGTCACAAAGCTAAAATAAAACAGTAATAGTGGCCAACTTGCTACCAGAATCATCAGAATTTCTTCCTCAGCACATTATTTGCTATCACTTTGCTGAAGCATCAGATCCAGGTAGAAGGTGTAGCTTTAAGTCTAAATTTATTCTTACTTAGCTCAGGTGTTTGGGAACAGCATCTCAAACCAGAGGCCAAGCTAAAACAGCTTTCCTCATTAACACTTCCTGATTAGGGTCTAACACATTCAAGTGGAAAGTAACAGATATCAAGAGGATAAAGTCAAATGTCTCAGCGTGTTTGCTTTCCAAGCCTTTAAGATGACTATAAACTTAGTGCCATGAATTTAGGTGACAAGTCAAATCCTCACATAAGATATCTATGTAGTTAAGGTTTATACTAGATTAGGTCATATGTCAGCCAGTTAAAGGTTTTGTTCCAAATGTTTGAACACACAAAATAAGTGCTTCTATTAATAATAAGACTTCTTTACAGTATATTGGCTATTCTATTTTTGGCCATTCGTGTGGTTTTATTTTTGTTGGCTGAAGCATTACCCAGTTAAAACCCTTAATGCAGTGTGACTGGGTTTACAAATATGATTGTGTAGAGAAATGTAGTTCATAATTCACTACATGAACTATAACACCATAGGTGTCACTTTTGTGTTAAATGTCCCTCTCTCTTGCTTTCCATTCCTTTGCTGGGAAATCTCTTTTTCTCTTCTTCTTCTTCTTCTTCTTCTTCTTCTCCATCTTCCTCTTAGCTGTCTCTTTTAAAGACACCTGCCAAATTAGTTATGCATACAATCCTGAGGTCAAAGGTAACACACCATGGCAGATCCACAATAAAACCAAAACACTGTAACCAATTCACAAATCCAATTCTGCTAAAGGGTCTAGTTCATGTGTAGCTGGTGGAAGGCTTTACTGTTTCTCCCTTTTTGAACTCTCAAGCTCGTGTTAGTATGCTAATTACTTTTCTCCCAGAAACCAACTAGACAAACAGACAGAGGCCAAAGTGAGGACTCCTAATAAAATCCTGTTCACTCACTAGGAAAAAAGTGGTGTTAAAAGTGTAGCTCTTGTCTGAATGGACAGAGGCCCCTCATTCTTATTCATCACTTCTTATTCATTCTTTTGTTGAGTTCAGTGTTGGGTGAGGGGTCAGTGTGGAGTGTTAATCTCACACTCAGACATGTCTTGCAGGAGTTTATGCTCATAGCCTTAAATGAATTTGAAATGACGTTTTTACATGCACCCTGATATGTTTACTTTGAAATGAACTCAGAATGTGTTGATTAATTTTTTATAACCGCACGGCTCGGATAGTAGTTCCGGCTGCAAGGCATATGTATTTTTTCATTGGTTCTAATGTTTCCATTTCTATTGTAACAACTTACACAGGACCAGGAGCTTCAAATACAGAGCCTTCCATAGAATTCGTACTGAACTGTAAGGTATGCATAAAGCTGGAAAGCTGCATAAGCACAAAAAAATTCAGATGTATGAAACTATGTGCTTGCAGGATTCCATGCACATTTTCTTTATACATCCCAATCAATGTGAAATTGATCACACATGCATGAGCACCACACACCACCCTTTTTCCTCCCTCAATTACACCAACTTTAATATGCTAATGAGGGGTCACACCTCTCTTCAGATTCAGGAAAAATGGCAAAAGCAAGCAGCGAGTTGCCCAAAAAAAGAAATTTCAGCAAGGTGGAGGTGCTACTTTCAGAAGTAGAGTCCAGAAAAAAAAAAGATTTCATTTGGTACGCTGTCCAATGGCATGAAAAATAAAAGAAAAAAAGGAATGGGCGAGTGTAGCTGAGGCTGTTAATTTGTTTCCCCCATGTAAAGTGACCTTTGGATTGTGAAAGGTGCTATATAAATGTTCATTATTATTATTATTATTATTATTATTATTATTACAGACATGGTACACAGAAAAGTTGTAACCCTTTTGTTCATACCAAAAAACACTAAACTTGTCATCTGTCCTTTTGTGTAATTTGTATTTTGATGAGGCAGTGTGTGCTAAGTCTATCAACTTTCAGTTTCTTCTCCAAATATATTTTAGTGGAAAAATAATGATAGCGTAAATAATCAACTTTGTTCACATTCGTTACACCTGCGACTTAGTCTGTAACACGCCTACTGGTGATGTATTACGGAAATGTCACCAAAATGGAGAAAATGGGCTAGAATATATACAGCCCTGCCAAAAAAAAAGTCACGCACTCTAATATTTGGTTGGACCGCCTTTAGCTTTGACTACAGCATGCATTTGCCATGGCATTGTTTCGATAAACTTATGCAATGTCACAACATTTATCTCAGTCCAGAGTTGTATTAATGTTTCACCAAGATCTTGTGTTGAGGATGGGAGAGTCGAACCACGACGTAAAGTCTTCTCCAGCACATCCCAAAGATTCTCAATGGGGTTAAGGTCGGGAC
>JAOTRR010000034.1:9676117-9689800 GCA_028570945.1 Gogo arcuatus
ATTATTCTATTCAGGTTGATTTTGTGCTCTTGCAAATATTTTGCTCATACACTCACCAGGATCTCTGCTTTTAGGCAGTGCCTAAATATCTATATTAAGCATTAAAAAACACGTTAAAAAAGCAAATTGCCATGGAAAAAAAGTATTCAGAAACTATATTTTAAAAAATCTATGTGAAGGTTACTTAAAAATAAATTAAGTTCTAGATATAAATGCTGCAAAAGAATGTTCTTGTGCAAATTGCACTGGGTGTCATTTTAAAAGACCTCTTGCAAGTAGCAATCAAACTGAAGGTAAAAGAGCTTCCTAAAGTTCTCAGGGACAATATTATTAAACAACACTTGAATGGAAAAAGCTACAGAGCCATAGTAAAGACCATAAAAATATCTGTCAATACAATTGCTTTGGTAATATTTAGGTCTAAAATTCATTGAACCACAATTACTTGTCCCGGGACAAGTGCACTACACAAAATTTCACATTGCACTCTCAGACTAATGATAAGGAAGGTAAAAGAGAAAAAAATCAAAAAGAGTTGCAGGACGACCTGAAAGCAGCAGGAACAGCAGTTATACAGAGAACAATAAGCAATGAACTTTATCACAATCATCTATGTTCCTACACCTTATGCTTTTAGATCTGCTGCTAAAATAAAAGAAGCACAGAGATGTTCTTAAGAAGAAGCACAGTGATCTAAAAGTATTTAGAAAAAATCAGAACTCTTTTGGAACAAAATACTCTGGCCATTTGGGGAAAAAAATAGAACTCTTTGGCAATAACTTAGATCATGTTTGGAGAAAGAAAGGCTGCTCTCACAATCTTAAGAACACCATACCCGTAGTGAAGTATGGAGGTTAGGAGCATTATGATATTGGGCTGCTTCTCTGCAAAGGGTACTGGAGCATAACTCATCATCGAAGGAAACATGGAGTGATATACCAGGACATATTAAAGGATAATTGAATCTCATCAGCTATGGAAGATGGAAGTTTCAACAAGACAACAACCTCAAACATACAGCCAAAATAACTCAAGATGGCCTTGCATCTTCTGACTTAAATCCCATTCAAAATGTATGTAGGATTTTGAAAGGATCAGAGGGACTCTTGTAAGCTTGGGGAATTGTAGAATATTTGCCAGGAGAAGTGGGTCAAAATTGAACTACAGTGCTGCAAAAAGGATAATTACCTCTTCCCATAGACACCTAAAAGCTGTATTTGTTAACAGTGGTTTGCAACAAACTACTAATGTTGGTAATTTGTGGTGTTGAAATACTTTTTTCTATCAATTTTTTTCAAGATATCTTTTTTGTTTATGCTTATAAACATATACCTTTTAAGTACAATGTCAAAAGACATTATGCTTGTAAATGTGTACATTTGAAGTGAATATATGTATGCAGTGTCCAAATACTTACTCTCCTCACTGTACACATGTATATATGAATACACTTGGATCAGCACAACGCACACAATTAAATGACTAGTCAGTAACTGTACCCTTACAAAGTGACCTGTCTGATAAGTTTACCTGATAAACTGGCAACTAAGTGTGTGTACACACCTGTTTTATGTTTTCTTCAGCTGAATTCCAAGCAATGTGTCCGAGCGGACGTGGATATGTGACTTCTGCAGTGGGGGCCTTCGGCTATAGGGGTAACACATGCACACGCACACACACACACACACACACACACACACACTCTTTATATTGTAAATAGTAACTCTTCCAACACAAAGCCCTGTGTATACAGTATGTGTTTGCTTTGTTGTGCTTGTTGTTGCTGATTGGTGTGTTGTGGCATCATGGCAGACGTGGACGAGTGTAAAGTCTTCGACCCGAATTTGTGTAAAGGTGGTGTGTGTGTAAACAACATCCCTGGTTACTCGTGTTACTGCCCCAGTGGATACTACTATGACATGGGCTTAATGGAGTGTATAGGTAAGAACATATCTATCTGATTCTCTGTGTTTATGGCACACACTGATATCATTTCATATCTTTATATAATGTAGCATATACATTCTGACACATTTTAGACCTACTATAAACGTTTTTCCTTGCCCTCTTGCTCTCTTTTTTATCTTTTTATGCATCAGTACAAGTCTGTCTTTGAGATCCAGATTGTATGAGCAATATATCTTAGTCAATGCATGAATCCATTGTTTTCTCATTTGTATTTGACTCTCCTTTGTACCACAAAACCAGAAATTATCTATGTGCTGTTCCTTCTAAATCTGCTTTCAGTATAAAGACAGAATGTGTATCATTAATTGGCACTGTGCTATAAATTTTGATGCCTAAGAGACTACTGACTGTAGATCACTATAGATCACTTACAGCCAATAAGATCAATTTTAAAATGCAACCTATTAGGTAAAAATAAATAAATAAATAAATAATAATAATAATAATAATAATAATAATAATAATAATAATAATAATTTAAAACAAAAACCTAACCTGCCATTATGGTGAGTGATTTAATGCTGTCATCCATCTATATAATTTACCTGCAGTTGGTATTATTATATGTTAATTTTACACACTGGTTATACTAGTGGATCTGATAACATGCACTTTCACTACAATTCATTTTTTTCTTTCTCTTTTTTTTTTTCTCTTCTGTCCATTCGTTGTTTAACATTTCATGGCCTTAAGGTTCATTTTGAGCTATGGGACATCAAGTTTTTGTTGAAAATAATCTTTTCTTGATGAGGGATTAGTTTTTCTCTGAATAAATTTATTTCAATTAAAGGTTGGATTTATCTAATTTTTTCAGTGCAAGATAAAGCTACTTCACCAAAAGGTGGATTTTTTCTAACTCTTTTTTTACTAATCTTTACAAGGGGGGCCGATAATCATGGAGGACACTGTAAGCAATAAATGCTATAACTCACTAAAGAGCCTATCGAGCCTGTTAAGACTACTTTATGGTCATAAATGATTTTCAGTAAGTTTTATTTTTCTTAGTATATTCTCTAAGGTCTAAGATACAAGATATTTCAAGTTTCAAAAACTGAAGTTTGAAGTTTCTAAACAAGATATTTTACCTTGAAATTTTTGTAAAACATTTTTAAATATTTACAATATTTAAATACATTAGAACCTAAAATACAGGTTGCTGTGCAGCCATACAAACATGTCTTATAATCTGCTGGCTTATTCCCCAGTTACACTAAAATGTTCCATTTATCAAACAATGTCAGTAATAATTAATGCTATTATTATCTAATTTAAGCCACAATATAATTTTTATGCAGTGCTGAATACTTTCTAATGTGTCAGAACATTTATATGAGCGAGTACACTAGACCTATACTGTGGCTGTTTTATACACTTACTATTTATTACTCATATGGAGCATTTATTGAACAGCTAAAAGTTATTTTCTCTGCCAGCTCAACATACTGAGGTTCCGAGTCTGTTCTTTTATGTCACAGTTTAAATAGAATGTAGATAATGATTGGCCAAGGCCAACAATGTTGCATTCATCTTCTATTCTTCCTGAATGATGATTGTCTGGCAGATAGGTCCTCATAAAACTAAGTTTATCTGTGAGTTTGGAGATAGAATTTAGATTTTTTTTTTCAAATATTCTACCAAAAACTTTGAAAAATAAAATGAATAACACTGCAGGCCAATAAAGTGTCCCCCAGTGATGAAGTTTATGTGGGTAACTCCTTTTAAACCAAAATGCCTGATAGAAACTTATAGAATGTGGATATTGATTGGATAAGGCCACCTATCCTGTGTTCTTCCTGAATAATTAGGTCAAATACTGAGGTCATGATTTATTGGAGTATGATCACACAAATGCATGATACAGGATGCGTTATTTATGACCACAATAATAGCAACAGACTGCAAACTAGAAGGGCACTCAGTAGAGTGCATACCTCTGCCAAGCTACATATTTGGATTTGCATCAAAATCTAATCAATTGTCCCTTGGCCCATGGCCCACCTTTCCTCAAAATTTCATCAAAATCCGTTCACTACGTTTTGAGTTACATTGGGAACAGAGAAACAAACAAACAAACAAACGGAGGCAAAAACTTTAAATCCTCCAACAAAGTTGGTGGAGGTAATAAATAACCTGGACAATCCCAGCAATTTGTGCTAGTGCCTTCACACATATAGTGTCCTCTATCCTTAGCTTTTACAAATTGTTAATAGAGGATCTTAGACTTTTAATTTGGTCTCATTCTTTCTCTTAGTCTCTCCCCCACTAGTGACCAAACTGGAATTACACATTACCCTCACCCTCCATGCCTGTCATGCTTCATACTGTATACATTTCTGTAAATCTCATATCACTCTAAAGTCACATCACCAAAATCTTACATCAGTAAGTTTGCTTTAGTTCTCTTTCCCCTCATCTTTTTCTGTCTCTTCCCTTACAGCTGTCTCTTTAATTTTATCTCACAATGATTAAACAGTCATAGCTGAGTTAACACCTACATTTATGTTATACTTCCAGTTGGAAACACTTATCTTGCTTGTTCGCTCTATGTTTTTAAAGTTTGTGATCAGAAGGTAGTTAGTTTCTATTTATTTCTCTCTTAGTTCAGGTTTATTCAATATGACATTTTTAGCAGAGCTTTATTCAATACATTACCAAAGTGAAAACATACTACTACTACTACTACTACTACTACTACTACTAATAATAATAATAATAATAATAATAATAATAATAATATGGATATGGATATCATAAGCATATGCATATGAATAATAATATTATATGTGTCTCTGTGTTTGTAGATAATGATGAGTGTGAGAGTGAGGATATGTGTCCGGGTGGTCTGTGTGTGAACACACTCGGTTCATATTACTGCACGTGTGAGCCGCCTCTAGTGCTGGATGACACACAGCGCTCCTGTGTCAACAACTCAGGTCTCCCTGCGGGTAAGAAATACTGATGTTCATTTATATAATTACATTAATATATTAAATATAGTAAATAGTAAAGAATAAAACTAGTATAGTAAAGTAAAACTATACTGTTCTGTTCACCATATGAACAGAACAAGGAAAAGCTAATAACTGTAATTATCATCCCAATAAAATCTTACTTCTTGTGCCTATTTTTGCTCTTTTTATTTCAATGAAAAAGATATTTGCCAAAATATGAAAAGGGTTGTCAAAGTGTTAAGATTGAGAAAATAAAAATGTTGGGTATGTTAAAAATTTTAAATCATTACTTTTATTTATTTATTTATTTATTTAAGTTAGCAAATATTGGGAATATTGGAAATTTGGGAACATTTAATAATATTACCTTTGAGAAGATTAAAACATTGGCCAATATAAAATTTTGAAAGTTTTGAAAGGGAATATTGCAAGTTTCACATATAAACACAAGCAAATTGTTTGGGAGGTATGGCTACTCAGGTGCTTGTTCAGTCCTTCATGATTTCGAGATTGGACTACTGCAACTTGCCTCTGGCAGGTCTGCCTCATCTACAAACCAAACAACAGACCAGCACCAACCTCTTATCTGTTCTGGTGCCTAGGTGGTGGAATGAACTTCCCCTAGGTGTCTGAACAGCTGAGTCACTGACTGTCTTCAAACAACAGCTAAAGACCTACCTCTTCATAAAGTACTTAATTAGCACTTTGTTATTGAAAAAATCCTTGTCTTGTGTTTTTTCATACTATACTAACCTCTCAATAGGGTTTTTAGACTGATAGTGCTCATAGTCCCAGACTGAGCTCAGGATAGAAACCAGAACCCTGGAACTGTGAGCTGGCAATATTACCATCTGCTCCACTGTGCCATTCACTTTTTACTACTATATTAATGCTGTCTGCTGTCATTCTTTCTGCTACTCTTTAGATGAGATCTCATTCTGTTGGCAGCATGTAACAGCTGATCTGGTGTGTCAAAGACTTTTGCAAGGAATTCAAGTGACTTTTACAGAATGTTGCTGTTTATATGGCGAAGCCTGGGGGCTTCAGTGTGCTCTGTGTCCCCGCAGAGACGAGGGTAAACATACACACACATACATACACACACACACACACAAACACACAAAATGATTTTTTTGAAAAGTGGCCAAAGTAAAACATGGATTGTGTCTGAAGTTGTAATGAATTGTAAATTTCTGAAGAGTATATGACACCCTCAGAGGATCCTCAGGTAGAATCTGGAACAATCACTTGATATAGCAATGTTTGCTCTGTTAATCACTTTATACCAACTTCTGTTCATCCACATCTCAACCTTTACCCTGCAGGCAGGAGAAAAAATCACTTTATTGTAATACAGAAGTGTGTGTGTTTGAAATGCTGGTGTCCATTCCAGTTTTCTGTTGTATAAATTCTCATTGTACACTACTAATGTTTTTTTGGGAGTGGTAATTCAGATTTTTACAAGTTTGGGAATTATTGAATTAATTAATGTTGTAATGCCAGGCACTAACTGAAACTAATAAATTGTTCTGAAAGAAAAGAAAAATGTTTGGTTATGCAGATGATCAAATTCAACTTAAAAGCGAGGCACATGGTGTGAGTGTGAACTGGATCTTCAGATGTGTTGTTTTTATTTTCTCAGAGGAATATGAGGCAATGTGCAGTGCTTTTGGACCTCCTCCAAATTCTCCTCGGTATGCGGAGCGTTTTGCCCCACTGCCGGGGGGAGGAGGGGGTTACAGAACGCCGTATGGTGCACCCATTTATCCGGAGTTACCCTCGTCTGATTACAATGACTACGGTGCAGGAACAGGACACAGATCTGGATTGAGAACACGACCAGCTGACTCATATACCCCCTACATGCCTCCTGGAATTGGGTAAGCAAGCAGTGTTTGTATTCAGTTCAGTAGTTCAGCTACTACTACTATTACTCTTACTACTATTGCTACTATTACTACTACTACTACTACTATTACTACTACTACTAATAATAATAATGGCAATTATTGAAATGAAAATATGAAAGTTGACACAACAGCATAAATACAGTCTTACTGATTCACCTCCAGGCGTTACTATGAGGAGGAAGATTATGACTCAGCTGCTGCTCCTCCATTTGCACCAGATCCTCGTACTGAACGCTTCTATGGCTCACGCTTTATCCACACCCCCCTCACTGAAGGTGATGAAGATGAAGGGTCATGGAGAGGCTCCGCCCCTTTCCCACCCTTCACAGACAGAAGACCAGGAAGTGAAAGACCACAGAGAGTCTATGAAAGTGCGTACACACAGATAGCATTCATATCAGGTTTTTTTTTTTTTTTTACCATATTGAATTTATTAGCTTTTAATTAAATTTATTAAAGTCTATTTTATTGATATTTTATTCATATTAATCAATATTCAATTTATCTAATATTAACTTTTAAAAAGACATTTCATAATAAAAAGCACAATAAAAACACATTTTGAATAATTTTATTAGTGTTTAGAATACATTCAAACACTACAACGTTTTAATTATTGTTTTGATACTTCTATTTCCATATTACCTAATTTACAATTTTTATATTTAAAAAAATTAAAAGAACTCTATATGGTATAGTGAAATTTTATATTTTATCTGTATGTGAAGTATTCCAGTTTGCTCGTTTACTTCTCATGTACCAATAGCAAAATTGCTAATATGTGACACTCGTCTTCTAGCCAAACTCATCATGGCCCAAGCAGTCCTCCCCTTGGTGGTAGAACCACAGTTATATATGTAAACTTGTGTTCTACTTACTTTCATTGCAGACTGCTAGGAACTAGCGTAGGCCATCAGTTGTCACAAGGTTTTGTAAAACAAACTGATAGCGAGAGAGTGCTCATAAATAAAGCCCGTGATGTAGCTATCCAATAGCTTGTTTAACCATGACATTCTTTTCTTGAGAAAATCACACTTAAAATTTAGACATCCAACGTTGAACTGGCTCCAGTGTGTTAAACTAATACAGTATGATCTTTGTAGGCAGGTGCCAAGGCAGGATTAGAAAATAGCCTAAATAAAAAGTTCCACATTGTTTTTGTAAAATATAGTTATGTTGTCTTGAAGTTAAGGTGTCAAGATATATTATTGGCAGAAAAACATAGTTGGTCAAAACCCAGTTTTTAATTGTTTTTGGCTGTTTCCCTAAATTCAGCCACACTGATGTCAGATAGATTTTCCCAGACTGCCACCCATTTATTAGGTGCCACAAGATTACCTAGTTTTATTTAAAAAAAGAATAAAAAGAATACCAACCCTTGTTTTATTTTCTTTAATTAAATGCAATAAAATATGAATTGTTTTGTATTATGATACTTTAATTACTTTTTTTACTATTAATCATAGGCAAATTTTTATATTGTGAGGAATCAAATCACTCATTTTTTATGCCACTTATCTATTGCGGGTCATGGAGAAGCTGGAACCAATCCCAAGCAAGGTACATCCTGGATGGGCTGCCAATCCATCACAGAGACAGATAGCCATTCACACACACCTATGGGCAATTTAGAGTAGCCTATATAATTATAATTTATTATAATTATATTAACCTAACCCTTGTATCCAAGGGGTGGGGGAAACCCCTGCAGAGCATGCAAACTTCACACAGAAAGGCCTCTGTCAGCTGTGAAGTTCAAACCCGGAACCTTCTTCTTGTGAGGCGACAGTGCTAGCCACTGCACCACCGTGCTGCCCTTGGAATCAAATCAGTACACCTTATTTTTACAAGAGATATGCTTGTTTTCATGGGCAAAAACATGAATATTTCCCCCTCCGGTGGCCAATTTGAGTGAGATTGTAGCACGTACTAGTGGGACCCTAGAGGAACCAACCTCTAATGCCTGCTGAACACTGGTTGGCCAATGGAGGCCATGTTTTGTTTTGTTTTGTTTTTTTTAATGATCAGGTCATCATCAGTTAACCACTTAGATCAAGTCTACAAATTTCAGCTCATTCAGACTTACAGTTATCTGACGATAGCTCCTTCCCCTATGAATGACCACGCCTCACTTTGCAGTCATCCTCAGATGCAAATATGTGCAACCATACATGAGTTTGAGTAAATTAGACTCGGCCTTGCTAGCATTTATTAGCATGTAGCAGCCATACTGTTTATCTCAACAGTATGTTTTTGATCATTACTGTGAGTCACACTCTCCTGAGTAGTTGTTTTTAGAATCCTGGGACTAGTTCACAAAAGTTGGTTTTGTATATTATGCAAATGAGCTAAAAATCTAAGTGGGCAGAGTTAAATGGCTCTTGAGGCTTTGTCGTTTGGGAGAATCCATTGAATATGTGGAATAAATAATTTTCAATATGGGGCTTATGGTTCATGACATATGGGCTAAAATGTAAAACACTTCGCTATAGAACAACCATAAGGCCGATTGGGTCCATCTCTCTTGCCTGAGGAGCAGGAGGGAATACTACCTACTGACCATATTTCATGTGTGTGCCTCCTGTGGTTTGGTCTGCACAATCAGTTTTAGTGAAGAAGAAGAAGAAGAAGAAGAAGAAGAAGAAGAAGAAGAAGAAGAAGAAGAAGAATGAAAATAATAGGGTTCCTACATGCCCATATTAAGCAATGTCTTGATGGGTTTTCGTGTGTGTGTGTGTGTGTGTGTGTGTGTTTCAGGGAGGTATGAGTCATTCGCTGGCCTGCCAGAGGATGAATGTGGTATACTGCAGGGCTGTGAAAATGGCCGCTGTGTTCGTGTAGGTGAAGGATACACCTGTGACTGTTATGAAGGATATGAGCTCGATATCGCTTCTATGACCTGTCTAGGTAACACTGTCCTTATTTATATCAGAACTGTGGGATGTGTGACAATATCTGATGTTGTAAATTCTAATTCTGCTTATTTATTTTATATTTTAAATCTACAATAATAATAATAATAATAATAATAATAATAATAATAATTATTATTATTATTATTATTATTATTATTATTATGTAAACTGTGTATTAGTGTAAACTAGGAAATGCCCTTAATAAAAATGAGGGACCTTCATTAAGTCAAATTTGAAATAACAAATATAAGATTCAATTTTTTTTTAAAAGAAAACTTTTAAGAAATTAATAACCATAAGAAAAATAAACAAAATTACCCAAACACAAAAGTACCAAAAATATATTTTAAAAAAATAAATTAAAATAGGACAGCAAAATGTAACAATTCAAATGCAATAAAATGAATAGAAAAAAAATAATAGACATTCGAAAGTTGAAAACATTCTGAATCT
Source organism: Gogo arcuatus (assembly GCA_028570945.1). Taxonomy (NCBI): domain Eukaryota; kingdom Metazoa; phylum Chordata; class Actinopteri; order Siluriformes; family Anchariidae; genus Gogo; species Gogo arcuatus. The sequence goes on from JAOTRR010000034.1 coordinate 9,686,315, forward strand.
TAAAGTGTGTGTGTGTGTGTGTGTGTGTGTGTGTGTGTGTGTGTGTGTGTGTTTCCTGTTTCACTTCCCTGCAGATGTGGATGAGTGTGAGGACCCAACCTTTCCAGAGTGTATAAATGCACGGTGTGTAAACACAGAGGGTTCGTATAGATGTGTGTGTTTGAGGGGATTCATCATGTCACGCAGACCAAACTACTGCATACCTGCTTAATCAAGACACACTCACACACATGCAGACACACACACACTTATAGCAAAAATCCTAACTCAATTAGCTATTAACTATATCATATTTTATTGTATTATTTTATAGACACTCTAGTTTTTATCTGTTATGGCTGTAAATTGATTTTATATATTTTTATATATAATTTTCTGATGTTACACAAATGCAATATACAAACCATTTAGGCACAAAGTATTTTTACTCTGTAAAAGGTTGGCTATCTGAGATACAGACACTGATTCTGTAAACACAGTTAAGCAGCGTTTATTTGAATCCGGTTATGAATGTACATTTATTTGAATTAGGTGTTATGTTTGATGAATGTACTTCACTGTCATAGAGGTCTAAAGCATCTTTGTTTGTTTGTGATTGTACGGTTGCATATCACCCATGTGTAACACAATGCACTGTATTTGTGGCCTTTTGAATTTTACAGTGATTAATTGTTTTTCAAAGATGTTTGTTCATTGTATTGCCTTATATTTTTGATACGGTTAATTCTGAGGTGTCAAGGTGTCAAAAATAAATTTGCAAATATCACAGTTCATTTGTTTCATGTTTCTTGTTCATGCTGTGTTCATGTTCATGTATTACTATCACACCACTAAAAGTAAAACAGATTCCCAAATGATGGATTTCATGACAATTAGTGTCCTTACTGCAATTTCTACCATTTTGGCTGTGTCCCAAATGTTACAGTACCTTTCTGCATAGTGTTTGTAATAGAATAGCCAGAATTGTAAGGCTCTGTGTAATGCAGTTCTGTCCTCGCAAGAGCAAGGACAGGGGCCATGTGGGACTGAGGGGCAGTAGGGGTGTTAAGGAAGAGTGGAAGTATTTTGGCTAGCATGTCATTGATGCACATGTTGTCTGCAGTTTTTGTACATTTATATATTTTCATTTATGTCCACAATCCAGCAGCATGATACAGTAATTACCGTTGGTTTTTTCCCCCACTTTCTGTCTCTCTCTTTGTCAGAGTTCCAGTGAAGTTACAGCATTGGAAAATGTGTCTCCTCACACACTTTAGGAGCCAGTTTACCTGACGGGTGTCTGGAGCCAGTCATAAAATACACCCATGTAGTTCACTAACTCTTGGGTTTTATCCCAAACAGGCACAGTGCCAGACTATACAGTATGGCAAGACCAAATATGTTATGTACAAGAAGTGATTTAGGCCTACTATCTATAATGTACTGTTTAGTATGGAAGTATAGAAAACTATAGAAGTATAGATGGAGGACTCAATGAGGATAGTTTTCAGAGGAAATATATAGTGGTTCTCCTGACATAATTACAAAATTGTTCGTAACAGGTTGTAGTAGACAGCACCCGAGGTTTTTTGTTTGTTTGTTTGTTTGTTTGTTTGAAGAACATTCTGAGGACCTCGTAAACTGTAGAAAAGATTCCATGCCAGGTAGAAAAGCAATCATGTGAAATGCAATTATACAGACATTAGGGCTTTTCATTTGTTACATAAGGAGCATGTGCCACATTGAAAAGCAAAACCTTCACTCTTATATTGAATTATCTCTTCAGTGGAAAAAGCAGGGGATTTTTTTAAGAAAGAAAAACTGACTGGATCTGAAATGAATGAATGAATGTAATTCCTCACTGAAGTGCATTTTACTTTCATCAATGTGTTGCAGTTATGCCACACTGAAATGCAATCACTGTCCAGTAACTGTCCATACACGGGAGCATGGCTGTAATCAGAGAAGCAGTAATGGGCACTTCATCTGAACTATATTACATAATTTATAAAGTAGTGTAACCAAATTATAAAGAATTTATTAGAAGAAAACACCAAGGTGGCATATAATAGACAAGACAAATAAACATTAACAACTAATTTCATTCTCATAGACATTGTGTAAGTAAACTCTTAACCTGCTTATCAGGCTCCCTAACCCTAATACTCTGTGTGTTTATATGAATACAGCCCTTAAGCCTTTTATAGGCCAATCCACCTACATCAGTCACCCACACACAAGCTCATTAAATCGCTCAGAGTTTATCCTACCAGATCGCAGGGTGCAGCGGAATATCACTAAGACCAAACACATTTCAAAAAGTCTTAAAAATACATTTTTTACAGATTCCAGTGACTTTCAGTTAAAAGGGTTGTATTTCTGATTGTACTTCACTTTCTACTCTAGTATGAACACAAAACCTTTAAACATCTCTGCACAATTTACAGTTCAGTTATTATTAACATGAAAGAGGTATTACTGCTAATACATGTTCAGTAATAGCAAGGTGCATATACTCAAGTGACCAGTTCAGAAAGAGTGGTTAAACTAAGAAATGAGACCAGAGATCCAAATCAGGTCTACAGAAATTATATTCAAGGAGGCAAGTTGTTTTAGCCGGGTGGCTGGTTAACCAAAATAAACAAATAAAATACATAGGGTTAGGATTAGCTTGATGTTTTTCCAATCCATTTACTGTGGGCCTGTAAATTTTCACACACTCACCATAAACTCCTTTGTTGATTTGTTCAGTATATCAAACAGACTTGCACGTTACAGAGACATCACAGAGATACAAATGGTAGTAGCAGCCATTTGTCAATCCACATGAGCCTCAGACTCAAGTAGGAGGTGTGGCTTTCAGCTTTCCTGAGTTTGTTCAGTTTGTTCTACAAAAGAAATATGCAGAAAATAGTATTACCAGGTGGTGCAGTGGTTAACACTGTTGTCTTACAGCAAGAAGGTTCTGGGTTTGAACCTTGCAGCTGACTGTGGCCTTTCTGCATGGAGTTTGCATGTTCTCTTTGTGCCTGTGTGGGTTTCCTCCAGGTGCTTTGGTGTCCACCTACAGTCTGAACACATGTGGATTAGGTCAACTACTCTAAATTGAATGAGAGTGTGTGTGGTTGTTTGTCTCTGGATAGGTTGTGACCTGCCCAGGGTGTACCCTGCCTCTCACAGTTTGGCTGGAGTTGGCTCCAACATGACCCTGACAGTACAGAGGATGGATAGTATTACTATCCATTGGTGACATCCTTTCTTAACAAAAACAATATTATTTAACACGTGGAAACAGTATCTAAATACATGGCCACAATTTAATAAGACTTAAAAACAAGATCATTAATTTATAGGAACAAGATAATTATATCATTTTTAAGCTGTGGCCATAAATATGTCCTCTGCCGCCTAGCAGATTCTGCCTCATGGATCTGGGAACGACAGTCACTGATGCAGACACAGCTGTTCAGAGATGTTTCTCAGTTTATTGAAGGACAAACATGAGTA